>JAPZDY010000004.1:3030572-3051500 GCA_029783645.1 Ctenochaetus hawaiiensis | reverse complement strand
AATAAACCTCATTTTTGCCACCTTATTAGTTTGCATCTGTGTCTGCATTTGGGTCCTCCAACATTAAATCGTAACACTATGATGTAAGCCATATTCCCTTTATATGGGTAAATGCTTTTCTATGTTTTTACTTATGTTACTTACGCTATAGTTTGTGGCAAATACATTGTGTTAACAATAATTGACCATTTCACGCAAAGTTCGCTCCAGATACTCACTTAGAAACACCGCAAAGTTTCTGTCTTTCTATTCCTCTTTGCCGTTGGTATTATAAGTGGTCACCCTATTAGGGAGCATGAAACACAGCATCTCTTTCATCATGATTGCTGGCTGAGAAAAAAAGTTCTTCTTGTCACTCTGAACTTCTCTGTAAAGTTAAACCAGTCTCTGAACTTTTCAAAGTACTCTGCTCTACCACAAAATTGCCAGGTGCAGCTCTTTCTGAAAGTGATCACCCTTTGTCTGTTGGCAGCTATCCATTTATATTAAGATAGAAAATGGCAATTTGGACAAAGAAAAAACGTGAACAAGGTAGAAGTTCAGTTACTTGTTGTCTGCTGTTATGACTACTGCTATTGTTACTAGTATCATTATGATTATTAATACCAATATTCTGGATTGTGCTTATATTGCTAAATCAGTTTAAAATCAATTTTAAACTAATTGGACTGATACTCCAGATAACTATAATACATTCCTCCAAACATGTTACTATTCACAGTTTAACTGTATGTACACACACAGACACACACACACACACACAATTCATCATGACTTTGATCCCTTACAAAAGCTCAGCTGATCACAAAAAAAAAAAAAGTAAAGTTTTGATCCATTCAAACAGGAGTCTCTACATGGTCACAGGAACACACACAGACTGACAGTTCCTATGCGAGATTCAAAATTAGCTGTCAAAATCATTAATCATGATGTGCTAATCAGTTCTGTTTGTGTTTGTTTGTGTCTCCCTCTGAGAATCATGCTGTTTCTAACAAATTAAACCCCCCTCCAACAGGGTGTGTGTGTAAATAAACCAAATGGTCGATGCTTTGCAAGGTGTTGCTCTGTGTGATTTCTCCACTCTCATTTAAAATGTGAAAATATGCCAGCATTTTGCTAATGATTACTAATAGAAAGGCTTTCATACAGAGTTCTCTTCATCACTGTCTTTTGATACTCTTTCAAACTTCATCTCGCTCACACGTTGCCTCTGTGTTACTGAGCGACAGAGACGAGCGGCTGATGGAAAGATCTCTCTTCACTGAGAGACATCTGTTCTCCTTCCAGCATAACAAAAAATACTGATCCTAGATCAGTGTAATTTGTTGTGTTATTTAATTGGACAATGAATATATATTGGAGATGTCATGTAGCCTGGCAAACACAGTTGCCAACCTTTGGTATAAGAAAAACTAATGCTGCTTCCCAAAACACAGAGATAAACAGAATATATATAAATGTAAAGCTCCAGCATATAAACAGATACAGTTTTCACAGCCTGCATCTGGGAACATTTAAATAAAACATGTTGGCCAAAGTACACGAGAACACACACAGCATACAAACATTACGCTTACTCTACACATATATGACCCCTGTGGACTCATCAGTGGTCCTTTTTGGACACTGAAATGTTAATTCAGATGTGTTTTTCTGATGTTTATTTACTAAGTCTCATCTACACAATATTTGTCAATAAAGACGTGTTTTATATATATCCAGTGGTCAAGGGAGATATGTCTGTGCACTTTTGCAAAACATGAGATTCTACTGTACAACGGGCAAGCTCGGTTTGGTACAACACTAAATAAGAACTCAACCACAGGCAAAGAAACCTAAAACCTTTGGCAGAGAGTTGACATGGCAGTACATATAAGTGAAAGTTTGCCTTAACACAACCACTAACATATTGTCAGTTTCTAACAGCTACAAGATAACGAGCAAAGAGACAACACAATATAGCAAATTATGCTAGATATGCTTTGAGCCACTTTTTAGGGTTCTTGCTACTGTTAATGTTGGAAAACCACATTTGAATTTTTAATTTTGAAAGATTTTTTTTTAAATGATCATGTCTGGAGAGGAATTTAAATAACTTCAGGAAAAAGGTGCTATGATTACAGTTACAGTTTTTGATATTCAAGAGACATATTACTACTTTAGTATCAATAATAACATGATTAAAATTTGAAAAAAGGATCTTTATTCTTAAAATAGGAGACTGTCAAAAATCTGTCAATCCACTGCACTGACCCAATCTGTAACCTTTCATTTATACTTTTGGATTTTTAATTGCATAACTGGTCACCACAATACTGTCTACAAACAACTAAAACTGAATTATACATGAGATCAGGCGGAAACACTGGTCACCAGGGATGTTTTGTTACCCTAAGCAGATTAAATCAGAAGAGGTCAGAGAGGTTTCTTGATTTTTTGCTACAAAACATGTAGTACAGTCTGCATGCAGGTATTGTTCAGATCCTGCAGGATTTTAGAGTTTAGAGTTCTTGAACATGTGTATATGTACATATCACTGTTTTCCATTTTATAATTCTATTACAGTCAAACTGCTTGTCAAAACATTAACTGATCTATCTATCTATCTATCTATCTATCTATCTATCTATCTATCTATCTATCTATCTATCTATCTATCTATCTATCTATCATGCTTATATCTATACTTATATCTCTATCTCTATATCTATAAATCTAAATAGATAATATTTATTTATTTTATAGATACAATTTATTTTTACAGAGAGAAGCAAAACAACAATTAAAGTTCCCACTATCTGCTGACAAGTACAGTGTGTGTATTCAAAGTGTGATATATATTACTTCTCTGCATAGAGCTCCATTACTGAGAAACACTGACAAGTTGTGCTGTCACACTATTTAAGTCTAGCCACATACACTCTCCTGCTGCTTAAATTATTCACTGCTGTGTATTTACCCACTGCTGAAATTGCACCCCAACAAATGCACCATTTCCTCCAGTTGATGTAATGTTTGACTGAGACTACAATGCCCAGCTGTTTTAGAAAAAATAGAGTCTTTTAATAAAAAATATATATATGTGTGTGTGTGTGCGTGTGTGTGTATATGCCTTTTTAAAAGGTCCTCTAAGAAAGACAGGCTTATATAAATTCAATGATGTGACAAACCTTTCAGCAGTAAAACACTGTCAGATTAACGCTGTGGTTATGGTTGGGTTTGGAAAAAACTGCTCAGCAGGAGTGAGGGAGTTTGTTGCTTGTGTTCTTTACTTTGATAACTTCAGGGGGTATCTGCTGCCTTAGTTGTAATAATAATGGTCAAAGGTTAGGGAGTAAACATTGTCAGGTTTAAAAAGGTGACGGTGATGGGAAACAGGAAACAGACATCAATCCCTGATGCAAGTCCAATATTTCTGCAGATTCACACCTTCAGAGAGAACAAATTGGTCTGTAGCTGAGACAGTGTAGGAAACTTCTGAGAGAAAAAAACACTATGCTAGTTTCAGTATTTTCATGGGTTTTATGGAGAATAAGAAAAAACGGAATAATATCAGGTATTTCATTTAATTCTTTGTTAAAACTGTGACACATTTTTATGTGAGCAGGAATTAAATTACTGTGGAAACTTGCAACTCCAGTTTATTAAACTAAGTAATCCTTACTTATTTTTGAATTGACAAACACTGACACTGACTTTCAAACAAGTGATTAGTCCTTTTGAGCATAAAGTGCTTTCTATTTCTGCATTTAGGACAGAGGGCCTTAAGCTTTGTCTATTTATCAACATTAATAGACGCTAAATGAGGCATTCAGGGTTGCGACAAGAGCACTTTTGGGGGGGGGGTTTCCCTTTGAGGACAACTGTAACATCTGTTCTTATTATGGCGGGGAGTTCCAGAGGTCATGGACATAAACTGGATTTTAACGGTTCAATTCAGAGCCCGCCCTTCTGAGACAAAACGCTGAGAATTGAGTTATAATTAGGTGAGATCGACAGCGTCTTTGAGGTAATTAAGCAGAAAGGCTGATGAAATTCCCTTAGGTGGGAATGGAGGGAGAAGTGGCAGGCAGGGAGCGTTTTTGAGTCTGGAATTAAAAATGACTATTGGGTGCTGATGAGTAAGATGAGAGACAGAGAAAGAGGTGACAGTGACAGAGAGAGAGAGAGAGAGAGAAAGAGAAAGAGAGAGAGAGAGAGCAACATAAGGCCTGTAGGTTGCTCCCTCACTTATTTGTCATGCCTATTTGCCCCCATGTTAGTGCTGCTTATGCGACCCCAGAGCACCGCCACCCTCAGCTGCTCCACCACTTTATGATGCTATAACAGTTAGCCATGACAATATATGCATCCAATTAACTGGCTTTATGCGATTAGTCAGCCTATCCATTCATCTAATGTGATTCGCCTCATTACCAGATGACTTCATGAGTAAGATGATCTGACGCAGATGCACACACACACACAGGCGAAGACAAGGGAGGGGGGTGAGTGGTGTGTGGAGGAGATGATGAAGGCTCATTTAATCAGAGAGCCAATTCCATATGATGAGGAAACCAATGTTTCCTCCTCTCAATGATAATGATTTGAAAGGACAAAACCATCTAGTCTGATCATGCTTGATGTAAAAGGTCCATTTTAATGTATAGAATATATGATACTGTCGCTACATGTAAGGAGAGGCTGTTAATATTTCTAAAAAAAGAGGGTCCCCGAGTTGTAAAAACCAAAATATACTCATTTATTTTTGCTTTTGACTATCCTTTAAGACTGACGAGTTGAGATGAGATGAATGCAGTGTAGAAAATAACTTGCATGCTCAGTCAGCCTTCCCTGGATAAATTCAACAAAAAGCTGTCATGTCTTGTAAAAAGTGTTTTCAGCTGGCTTTATACAGCGTGTTTGGTAAGTTGCTACTGTACGTAGAACCAACCCACCCAGACAGAATGCTGGATAATTCCAGTTATGTTAAAGATGAAATATGTGACAGTCACTGCCACAATATACAGCAAGAGCACACGCTTCACAGACACAAAAAATGGGTGTGTTTACTCAATAAAGTTGAGAGGGGGAAAAAAGTTGCATCTGCACACACTACAGATGCACACGCACACACACTGCTTGGATTAAACTATAAACTTCATAGAGCTGATCACATAGGGATCATAATTTTGTTACTGCAACGCCCTTATTTTACCTCAGATGTTTACAGAAACTCACTGTAGTTTAGTGTTCAGTTTTGATATGAGAAAGTTTCTTATCAGACAGTCATATCGAAAATGAAAGTGGGCAGAACAGGCACGGACTCACATGCACTGATACATACGCTTACACACAGTTACATGCACATAAACACACATTAAGGGAACAGGACAATCGTACACTAACTAGCAAAACAAAGATCGAAGAAGCTTGGACTACAGGACAGACACAGGTGGTCTGAACTTCTTCTCTGCTCTGCTCAAAACATTTTGTATTTAACCTTTAAAACATTATTTTATTTTGTGCTTAGTTTTTATGCTTCACTGGTAGTTCTCCTGAACTTCTCCTGCATCTGTTGTCCCTTTGGGCCCCAGCAGTTACAACTACCTACTTTGGGTCAAATGTAAATTAAAAGGTATATTATTCCACAAAACTCAACCCTTTTAATCAGCAGGTCTCCAGGTTATTTCTTTTGATGTGAAAACAAACAGCATTTTTCCTAATGATTGTCCTTGGAGAGTACAAACACTTCAATACCAAATCACTTTGGCAAAAGAAAAAAAAGAGGAATATTATGTAACACCTGACCTCTGTGTGAGCACTTTAATATAAATTTATTTCAGCACTAAAAGGCAAAATGAGAGGTAGATAAACTAAAAGATAAACTGTCTCTAACAAAAGAGCGAAGGAAATTGTCTTTTCTATGCTTCTTAGAGCTGCTTTACCTGCATCTTTATTATCTTTTATCTCTGGGCTCAGACTTTCTACAACTAACAAATATTACACGGTACATCATTACACTATTAGAATGAATGAATGGACAAGACATATAGATAATTCTGGTGTTCTTATGATGGCTGATTTACCATGAATAGTATTGTATGTCTTCTATTAAATCACAGCATAACGTCACCTATACTATTCTTTTATGATGTAACTCCTGTGGTATAAACCCCAACTACTGCTGGTGCATTAAACTGTATTTATATATTTAAATGTTTGTATACATTACACAGGCACTAAACAAAGAAACTTTTCCTCTCTTTGTCATCATCTAAATAGGTAATAATTGTGTTAATTTAGCTTTGATGTTTGATATCATACACACTGACATTTGCATAATGAACAAAATCACACAAAAGCCTATGGAGTTTTTACCATTAAATCTATAACATAACTATATTATAGTGAGTAAAAAGTTTTGTTTTGTTTTTTTTAATAGTATTTTTAGAGTTTAGGACCAACTTGGTGTGCTGTAAAGGTGTAAAAGTTGATTTTACTGTGGTGACAAGCAAGAAATACTTCAAAGAGTGTGCAAAACATGAACTACAACTTTTTCTCAACTGATAGTGCAGAGGTGCTGGGAACTGAGGAGGTGTTGGGGAGTGGGTTAACACGACAAGACTGTAGAGCATCAAAAGCCAAGATAAACGAATTTCATAGCAAAAAAATAATAACAAGTAAGAAGAAAATGTTGCATTTTACAGTGCCTGGGAAAAATAATAACGAAACAGGCAAACACCACTGGCTACGGACCGTCACACTAAACAAAATAGCAGGCTAACTTTAGATGAATGGCTCATTTTAAACTCCAGCTACTGCATTTCTTTTGTTTATCTCTCCTATATTGTAAGTACAACATAATGAGTTTTCATTGATCAAATTTACAGGAGATAGGAGATATAAATATATAAAGCACAGGATGTCAGAGCTACAGTAGAGATGGGGAACTGGTTT
Source organism: Ctenochaetus hawaiiensis (assembly GCA_029783645.1). Classification (NCBI taxonomy): domain Eukaryota; kingdom Metazoa; phylum Chordata; class Actinopteri; order Acanthuriformes; family Acanthuridae; genus Ctenochaetus; species Ctenochaetus hawaiiensis. The sequence goes on along the minus strand of JAPZDY010000004.1, from coordinate 3,044,561 downwards.
TTGTGCTGTTGGGCTCTGGTTTGAACCATCCACCCTGGTGCAGCTGAATCCTGCTAATTAATGCAAGGACACACCCCAGGGATACCAATGAGGAAAAATACAACAAAACATCCCTGGGCAAGGTGAAAGTAATAAACATACACGCACACACACACACACACACACATAAATAGTGCTTTGAGACATTCTGTGCAGAGCAGTCAAATCTTTTCACCTAACAGTGTGATAGTAGCAGGATTTAGCCTGTGGATGTGTTAACAGAGCTCGGCCTTCAGCTCTGCCCTTCACTCTGTGTCAGTCACTCCCTTCCTGTCCTCCATGTCTCTCCTGTCTTTTCCTCTCCAAGTGTGCCACTCTTTATGCTTCTGGAGGTCTGTCCTGCTGATTCTGTCTTCGTCTCTCCTCTCTCTTTCCACAGCCTTTGGGTGTGCCTATGTGCCAGCCATTGGAAGACATTTTCTGATAAATATTCATTCACCCCCAATGCTGCCCCCACCCCCCGCAGCCGGCTGTGTCTGTTTGAATGCTAATCAATTTCTCTGAAATTTCCACTGGCCTACTTATGGTTTCAGAGCCACTGCTCCCTCTTCTAAACTCCTCTACTCAAACCCTCTTTGTTTCCTCTTCTCTCTTTTCCCTTTGTCCCCTCTCATTTCCTGTCCTTGTCTGTCCTCTTCTTCCTTTCCCTCCTTTTTTCCTTTTTCTGTTAATTAATTTGCTTTCCTCATCTCCTGCTTTTTTGCTTTGCTGTATTTTCTGTTGCTTTCCTTTTTTCTCTTTCCTCTTTGCTTCTTTTCTTTCCGCTCTTCTTTCACAATTTTTATCTCTTCTTCTCTTTTCTTGTCCTTCCCATTCTCTTTCAGTTTCTGCATTTACACTTTATTCTCTGTGCAGCAGCCATTTTATTGTCTGTCCCTCATTCTCTTCTCAACTGCTCTCTCAATTGTCATCTTGTTCTTTTATTAACCCTCCTGATTTTCTGTTTTTTGGTAAAGCAGTGTGAACTTGCATGCACACTCAGTTGAGGAAGGACATAATCTCCTGCCTTTTTCACACACTCTTCCATGCCCATGGCATGCAGATGTAATCATTCACTGAGTGGACAGGAGCAAGTGGGAGTACAGCAAGTGTGTGGAGGTTAGAGTAGCTCTGAAAGCTTCAACAAGAGCTTGGGTGGAATAAAGAAAGGAAGGAAGGTGAGGGGATAAAGGAGTAATTCTTTTTGTGTGAATCAATGGTTTGGGATAGTCTTCTATCCCACTGTGAAAAGGAACTGCCAAGCATCTCATCAACTCTTCAGGCTCCAGGGGCCTTGGGATCTGGTTGCTTGGGAAATGGCAGCATATGGAGGATGGGTACAAGAGGAAAGTAAGAGGAAGGGTGGAAGAGCAGCAGTGAAGGAATTCTGTAAGGAGGCAAAAGACAGTTGAAAGATAGGACAACAGGGAGGTTTACAGAAAAAAAACCTCCAGGGGACAGAAGGAAGGAAGGAAGGATTGTTTAAATATTAACAATAAAACATGGCGGGAAAAGGTGGACATATGCTATAGCATCAAGAAAATGGGCACAGTGATTGGATGAGCTTACACACCTGGGATATGCAAATGAAGACAGAAGAATGAGGGAAGGAGGGAGGAAGGGAAAAACAAAAGAAAGAGGAAAGGGGATCAACCAGAGAAGGCAAAATGCAGATTGGAGAAAAGAGAAATAAGAAATACAAGCCTTAGAGGGAATCAACACCAGTGGGTTGTGCGTGGCAAGTAAAAGAGCTCTGCAGGAGTTCCACAGCTGAATCTAATTCCTACAGCTCTATATGAGGTCAATGAGAGTAAAGAATATGCAAATGTATGGATGGTAAAGACGGTTGGAGGGAAGGATGGATGGGACGATGAGAAAAGGGAAGGAAGGGAAGTTCAGAAAACAAGCCGGATTAGATTAATGAGGGAATTCAACGGCCTAACCTGTGGAAACGGTGTAATAAGCCTACATTGAGGCAGTGCCAGCTGGGTTCTGTAATCAGTTAGAGAGTTTATTAGAGAGTTACATTACACTGACGGGATGTCAACTTATGTCTATGAGTTCTTGGGTGCACTTTGATATCTGCTTGGCAGGATGGACTATTGGACAAGATACAAGTCTTACTCGCTCAGATATTCTAAGCTGCTCTGTTAAAAGATTTAGAGTTAAATGGCAATAAATGGCAAAGTAAAACTAATGTACAAAAAAGACATCTGCATTCATAAGACGAAAAAAGTAGGAAATGATGGGACACAATTTGGCTCATGGTGGTAAAAACAAAGTCATCAAGACATAGCGCTTATTAGAATCATTATATCATTAGCATTACTCTCAGCATTACTGTCTGGGGTTTCCACTGTGTACCTAAAGGGCTGCTTGGAGAAATATTCAAATGTCAGAGTATTTATCTTAAGGTGTAGTATGGGGATACACTTGGTAGAGAGGACTGAAGTGTTCTGTGGGGACGTTACAAGTGATGGAATTATACTGCAGTAACCAGAATATGAGAGTAATTTTTCATTTGTGAAAAATTATTATACCAATTAGATATTTATATACCAATTAGTTATGTGTTGTGTACCTTCAGTACACACTGCAATGTTTTGTGGTGCTGAGGCAAATCTGAAGCTGAAGCCTATTTTACTTCTGGCAAGACGTGGGGTACACTGGAGACTCTGGATATCTGGTCTAACATAGGATGGATTACTGCAGACAGAAGAGAAGAAGTGAAACTGAAACTTAACTCTTTTTCTTGCAACATTATTAGTTATTTAGAGTAAATCTAAACTGCTAGCCAGAGCCTCTGTAAAAGCATGAGTTTGGTTTCATATTAATGGGGGGCTGCTTTATATTTTTATTGTCTTACAGGAGTATATGTTACATTTGCTAACCATAAGCTACTACAGCCACAATTTGCAAAGGATTACTTATTTCTTAAGCAAGTAACTTTACCGACTTCGATTGACAACCTAATGGAGACAGGTGAGTGGAACGTCTAAGAGAATAAAACAAACTTGCTTCCTGCTAAGATACGATGTGATTACTTCTTGTTTTACTTCTAAAAATATTAAATATTCACAAGTGACATGGCATTGAAACATGACCCAATAAAAACAGGACTCTACAACATAGTGCAATAAGAGGACAAGGGAAAAAGAGTGATGATGTCATGCAAACGACTGGTTCATGAGATAACTGTATCTGTATAACAATGTGAATATGAAGAGAGTGCATTCATAGGATGTTCATATTCATTATGTTTTAAAATCTTGTCTTTGCTAATGCTGCGAGAGTAAGAAGCTTTTGTCTCTCTTTTTTCAGTGTTCTAGAAAGAATTATTCACTCCCAAATGTGTTTTGCTGCAATGTTTTAAGAAACATAAAGGGTCAAAGGACTGCTGGTAACTACTAGCCTTGACAAGACACTATAGTTATAATCATTAGGCTTGGTTGCATGGCAATGCATTAAATATTAGTCCTGCATATTTACATACTTGATGATGCAGCTCTATTATTCAACATCGAATGGCCTCTGACTTCCTTCACATCTCACTGCAGACTGAGTTGCCTACAGCCTTTTCATAGGTCATTACACACTCCGTTTTGCACTCCATTTGTTCATGCAATTTGTATCACATTGCACACAGTTTAACATCATACCGTGGCAGGCAAGAACAAAGGCAGAAACAAAGGTTAATATGGGCTAATCTTAAAATATAATCCTAGCCTTGCATGTTCTTACAAAAATAACTGAGCATGATCTCAGCTCTATGCACCCGGCTATAATCCACACTCAAACAAATTATTTACGAACCATAGGTGAATTTGCATATTTCTGCTTAGGCGGTCTTATCTTTATTTTTACTCCTCTCTAACTAATTTTTATTCCTCTCATCAGGATACTAGGCGCTAGTTGACGCTCTGCTCGTTAACATTCCTATCTATCCTCTTCCAGCATTTGTCCCATCTGTGGCCCTGTAGCTGTGATCTGATTCAGAAGCTGGCACGGTGATGTGAGAAGGCAATTAATCATACTAGTTAATAGGCGAGATGTGGTGGATGAACACAAGGTGTGGGTATCCTTGTTACACCAACAGACTATTAGATGATTCAAAAGTTTGACACAGTGCCGTGTGCTGGGATTACTTTTGCATAAGCCTCGTCATCGATTTTATTCTCCAAAGAACCCTCAGTCCTGGATAGAAACATTTTTTATCAACTTATAGCTGCATTTTTTCAAAGATGATATGTTTGCTTTTAACTTTAAAAGGAAGGAAAATAAACTGGATGGTTTTGTCAAAATGAAGACTGAAAATATGCTCAGCCCCCATTCACCTTAGGAACAGGTGTTCTCTGGAAAGTTTGTTTTTGCAGTAATAAACAGTGACAACTTAGCTTGAGCAACAAACGCACTGCTAAGTTTTTCAGACAGTTTTCCTATAAAAAGGAGCAAAGTGCTTTTAAGAGGCCGATTCTGGGTGAAGAGGCTGACAGCAACCACAGCTTCAAAGTCCACACGCCTACTCAAGATTCATGAGGGTTTTGTCAAACACAACCTCTTTTAATGAAACAAAGTTCTTTAAGGTAATGCTAAAGGGAATTCTTGATATTTTTTCCATTAGAGCATTATAACACAGGCTCATTATGTCTCATTTTAGGTTAATAATCTTTTAGAGAAACATTTTAGTGAGAAGAAGTGACCTAAGAAACCTTTTAACCTTTGTCTTCTGTTGGCCTTGACCTTTTGTGTCTATAATATCATGGCAACAGTAAAAAAGGAGGACTCTATGATCCTTTGCCTCCATTTTTCAACTCTGCATGTGCAATAAACTAAATCACATGAATCATTGGTTGAAAGATTTTTAAATGCTCGACATTGGTTTAAAAAGCCAACATCTATGGACATATGTGCTACTTCATGTTTATAAGCACCATATACAAAGCTTTTTGGAAAAAGAACAAAGGCAGAGAGTCAAAGGCGTACTAATATACTTGATGGGGAAAATAAATAATTTTATGAACGAGAAATCAAGAGCAGGGTTACACTGTTTCTGACCCTTTGGCACGATACAGCATTATATCCAACACATCAGGAGCTACTAATGAGGTTCCACTGATCATTACCAGGAGGAAGAGGCACAAAGGTAAAGGTGAGATTTAAGCTCTACCTGAAGTACTTCCAAATATATTTTCTAAGTTTTTCCAAAAAGAAAACCTTAGGATGAAGACTACTGGCTGGTTTGTCACATTCATATCTGGTTAAGTATTTTTGACAGATTTTCACAATAATTTGGTGTTTTTGTCCTTTTTTTGGTTGGTGGAATGCTTCCATATTTATATTAAGCTTTTGTTCAACACGCTCAGTCGACCATACTGGGTGGACTGGATTTGTGATCAAGGCATGGTGAGCTGTTAGTGAAAGTTGTCATGTTGTCTGTTTTGTGACCAACTGGTGTGACTCAGTAGTGCTGGCTGCCACCATCCACTGTCATGCAAGATTGTGACTGACAGTTGTAGTCCTCTCACTTTTCTTCAGCATAGGGAATAATATGTACTCCGTCTGGATGCTATAATGTAAGACAATTTCATCTTGTTTAAACATTTGGTTAATGTACACAGGATGGCCTTAAAAATGATACCCGTTTAAGGTGAATACACCGAAATAACATTTGTATTTCCAACTTTGGTGCCTTCTAGTATTAAAAATGACACTGAGTTACAAAAAACAGATGATATGCCAAATCTCATGCCAACAGCCAGAAGCTCTGCTAATCATTTAACACCTGTACACAGCAGAACTGCTGTATTGGTACACCCAAGGTTTTTAACTTGTTTTGAGGGCCTCCACGGGGATGGGCATGGGAGAGTTACAAAGGGATGTGAGGAGGGAGAGACATAAGACAAAGAACCTGCAGGAGGTGAAAGGAAGAAGTGCATGCCAGTCTTTTATGAACAACAGGAAGTAGTTTGGCTGCTGATTTGGCCTGTTTAACAACAAGGTCAGCAGTCCTTGCAGCAACAGCTCTAACATGCAGTGGATGAAGGCAATTAAGGTACTATACTTTTAAACCCTAAAAATAAAAAAAAATAGACAAAAGATGCTTTTAACTCCACAACCTTTCAGAGGATCATCACTTTTCAGCTTTTCTTCTTCTTCATCAAACTAATCTAGTGATAGCTGCTTACATCCACAGAACCATTGTAAACAGGAAATGCTCACAGCTAATTCAGCATCCTCTCAATGTATACGATGCATACAAAGACAGGCTGAAAACAAAAGTCTCGAAGGGTGGCCCACAATATTACTTACTCGATAGCAATAATATACTTCCTGTTTACACTCCTCAAGGCATTATTCTACCTTTGGTTTTAAACCTTAGAGTAAGGAAATAAGAAAAAACCCTCAACACTTATCTCACAACTTTATCACACTAAACATTAGGTTGTGTCACTGCTGTGAATAGAACAGCTGCATTCCTCAAAAACAGTGATGTGACTCTTGATGCATGAATGAGTGGGTGTGACAGAGAGAGAGAGGTGTTCTGTGTGTTTTACGCATTTATGTCTTCACTGCATTACATTTCTCATGCTATTGTTGGCTGAAAAAGTAAAGTAAGGAACATATAAAAGCAGAAACTAATGAAATTATATGAAAACCTCTTGAACATTGTTGTCTCCAGTCTTGTCACATCAGTTTTATAATTTACGCTTAAGCAGTCAGGGCAACACCCAAACATATATAGCACCATGAAGGACCAGGAGAGACCTTTATTTTTTTTGCCTTTGTTGCTTTTCATGATCCCTTTGTTCCTGTGTGGTCCACATGTCTAAAAAGCTTTTCCGATTGCATGCACATAGAGGAGTTTGATCTTTACAGTTTAACTGAACCCAGTGGACCCCTGTGCTCATCACAATTCAGGTAGTGGGCAGGATAGGTATAAAATATGTATGCCACACTGGAGGCAGGTTCAGTGTCATTCATTGCCGCATATATGCATCAAGAGTGTTCAGTTCAGTTGTGTACATATGCACAGTCGCCTGCAAAAAGTGATCTAAATACATATTTCTCTCTATACAATATATACTCATATATTTATTAGAGCTGTGCATCTTTACTAATGTCACAATTATGATCATTTCATCAACTTCTGAAATCCAAGCCACAATGAATTATGATGCATTGCATTCTCAATTTTCTCTATTAATGCACATGGCTACTTTTGCATCAGTGAATACAAGCAGTCAGATAAATACAAATTTTTATGCTTTATTTCTTGCATAATTTTCATTATATATGTAATTTTTGAATGTTTTTGAAACATAATTGTCCCATATTCTGTGTTAAAAATTCAGATAAAGACTTAGCTCATATTGACAGGTTTCTGTGACATAAACACTTCAAACAGTAAACCACATTCACATTCATATATAATACCTCTAAAATATAAGTGAGCTTGTCACTGATTTTTCTATTTTTGTACAACTATTTCATCAACATGAAGTCACATCAATAAAATGAATAATACACTAATCAAACCAAACCATAAAGGTCACTTATTTTTGTAGAACTACATTCTTTGTTTCATAAAAAAAAGTACCTTTGGAGGGAAAATAAAAGAAGTTTCAGGGAATTACAGAAATCAATGTGTAAAAGCCTTTGAAAAATGTGCATTTTCTAACAAAGGCAGACACAATGAAGTTGATAAGAGGAATTTGATTTTGTCGAGCAGGTGCTTCTTTAATCACAGTAAAACCACAGACCTATTTGTCATAGTTGGCAGCAGTTTTTATACATTGAAGGTTGGTGTGTGTGGGAAAAAAAAGATGTACCACCGGGATTCAGAACAAAGTCTCCTTTCTTGTAACCGACTTGCCTTGTTTTGTCCAATTATCGTCTCCTACTTCTTTGAGAAAACGAGATTTTTTTTTAAGAGTTTGGTTCTGACCAAATCCAGCTCTCTGAGCTTTAAGCACAGGATTGCTCTCCCTCTCTCTCTCTCTCTTTCTTTTGATTATGTCGATAAATGCCACAGAGTGGAAGTACCACCCCACAAGTTTGAGTCAATGACAAACTTCAAGCTTAATCAAAACGCATCTCACACTCACTTACCTACACCTCTACACACACAAATATATATACACACATACACACATCTCAACTGCCATCTCTGGGCTCAAAGTTTGAGTATTCTGTCCAAGGCCAGACAGCTTGTTGGGATTCAGCGGAGGGACTCTTATCTAAAATAGAATGAAAGCATGCTGATAGACACCTTGGCTCAGGTGAAAAACATTTTAGATTGTCATAAGTCATGGGGCCATATACACACCAGGTGCACAGAACAGAGAAACTAGGGGCCCTATCTTAAACCTGGCGCAGAGTGCAGTGCAAGTGTCAAAGCTATTTTCTAACTGAAGCAGTTGTCCTTTTTAAGTCCAGCGACCATGTTCTGTAAGACACGAATATACTTTTGCTCATCTGTGTGTCCACAGGCACAGTGGTCTTCAAATGAGGTGGAGTCAGGCTCGGTGTTGGTGCATTGATAGCTGAGGCAGCAGAGAGCCATTCCACCTTTGATCGACAAAAACATGATCTAAAATCAGTATTTTCCTGATATTTAAAAGGTCCATAATTCAGATCGTAAGGGGAACCTTTTCGAATTCACAACCAGTACATACTAATGATGCATGAGTTAGCCATTTAAATTGTCACGTACATATTAATTATCAAGCCAACATCCATCCAAACAAGAATCATCAGAACCATCTGAATGGATATTTTCCTCCACTTCTAGTTGTTACTGTTTGCTATTTTGTCTTTCTATGTTACTTCTCATTACTGCTTCTAAACTCAACTTTAAAATGATGTATTAGTGTATTATGCAACTGCAATCCATCTGCTTTTAATTAGAGATGTGCAGCAGCACTCCTCCTTCTCAGTTACATATGGATGCAATTGCTCATATGCAGTCTGATGAAGTTGGTGATGGGCCAGGGGGACTGTCACTTCTACAACTAGTCAGGTAGCACTGCCCTGGTGCAGGCACACCTAGCTTTTAAAGGCAATTTAGGGATGGTTGGTTTAACTCACGTCATTCCAAAAACATACCCATGATTAATTAAGTGATTGATTTAAACTTTTTTGTACCCTGGACCTCACTCTGTACCACATTCATGCACTGTTTAACCATACTAGTGCAATGCACTTTACATCATGTGCTGTAAATAGTCTAAATAGTATTTTTTGATGTTAACCTGTTATAATGTGCTTTTTTGTTCAGTCTTTGGGCATACTTAAAAGTCTGGCCAATTTTCTTGAACATCCTTATTCATTATCTGACCTTCACTGACTCAAAATGTTGTTGCATTTCTGTCACAAACTCTGTGACTTTTCTCTGTGAAAATTGATCCTATTTGCTTAAAACACCCTTTAAGTGTATGAGACAAAAAGATTCTGCATTTTGAATGTTTTTCACATCAGCTTTTGAAAGGGTAATATAAAACATGTTTTGATGGACTATGACATATGCACTCAGTTTCTGTGATGATCAAAGAGGATAACAGTAAAATAACAACTGTGCTTGAGTGTTTCATACCTTTCTGTTTGTATTTGCTGAGTGAGGAAAGCATTGCATCAGATCCTGTTTTCAAGTGCGAGCTGTTAACTAAACAGCATGTGGTGCAGATCCATTCTGAATCAGTCTAAAGCAAACACATAAAATGCTAACCTAAACTATCTCATGAGTTTGTATGGGATAATGATGATAATTTTGCATCACGGAAGATATATTTTTCAGACAAGCACACCTGATGACTGAGGCTCCAACATGCGTGGATAAATCTCCCCGATGTTTCACTCAGCAAGCTAGTGCAAGCTGCAGCTGTGGGCCTGGGCATTTATAGATCCAGAGTTTCTCAGCAAGGGAGAAAAAGAAGATGCACTTCCAACCTCATGTTTGAGAATTTTGTATGTTATGTGCTGTATACAGAAAAATAACAACCCTTAACTAACCCTTAAACTTTGTGGTTCTACAATTTCTACGTCTCAAGTAGCAATATAATCAATCGATGATATCAGTAACAGCAGATTAATAGATAAATTTAATAAATCCTGTAAAAATCAGGCTATAATCTCTATTATGCACAAATTAAGAGTATGATATGTTTTAGGTATGCAAAGGAACAACACAATCAGATAGTACAAATGGGAGTTCTTTATTGTTGGGAGCCCAGCGAGGTGCCATGAAATTTGTTGTCAGGAAAATTCTACTTGGCGGTCTGGGGATCAGACTGTCAAGAAGCCCTGCTGGTCAAGCCAGACGTTCAAAATATTTATATGATTATGCAACTATTTTATAACACTTGACACTCTGACAAATTTTATAGTCAAAGTATGGACCACAGAGAGAGGTTGACAGCAAGCTGTTTGTGCGATACACATATTCACGTTTCAAAGTGTTTTTACATGCTGCCATCAAGACAAAGATACTGCAAACAAAGATGCCAATATGCTCCACTGTTTTAAATAAACCTTCTGTTTGTCTCCAGTACACATTCACACATCCATTCATAGAAAAACGACTCTATAGTGCCTTTAGGTGAAGTTGACCAACATTCCCCTGATTAAATCTGCTTGTGCTGCAACACCAAAAACAACAACAGGTCTCTGCTGCGGGTATTAAAACACCTTAAAGTTATAAATATCAAAAAAGTTATAAATTAAACTGTCAGTTGTTTATCACAATAGATCTCCCTTCATGAGTTATTCAAGGTATATTACTCCTAGGACTGAGATCAATATTTGTGTCTCTTCTACCCCATCTGGTTAGGATTTCAGGTGTTACTTTTATATATAACATTTATTGTTCTTCACATTAACAGTTGTTAGTTCCAAATGAAATGAAATCAAATGTAAATAAATAAAGGTACACTATAAGCATTTAGTTCTTCTTTTTTGCACTTATTCTCATATACTTAAAAGCCACAAGCATTTTAAATGTATGAAGGTCCTGCAGGACAATGACAATTTTCATTATTCAATAAAATGAATCCAGAGGAAAAAAGAACAAGCTTGTGCTTGGTTCAGACTGAAAGTGTGTGCTGCATGCTAAATGGAAAGCCCTTGGAAGTCAAATGCCGTCTTCTTCAGATGAGTGGGTGCCCTTCCCTCTTCTTCCTCATCTTCAGACATAATTAAACAAAAGAATAGAATGAAGAGTCTTCTGCTCTTATTGCATTCTCAGGGATAATTAGATGCGGGAATAAACTAGAAGGACTGATACAGCTCAGTTGCCAAACAAAAAAAAATAAAAGGGTGGGGGTTCAGCAAGGTCTCAGGCTGCTACAGCATTTAATATTCATAATTCCACTGATGCGGATTTGGAGATCCCCCCCAGCTCTGTTACAGTTCGTTCAGTCAAACTGCTGGGACTTACACTTTTTCTTTGACTAACGCTACTGTGGTGGTTTTGGCCTGTAGGGGGCAATTTAGTAGCGTGACACCACTCTTACTAAATGGGCATATTTTGCTCTGTGTGCGTGTGTGTGTATGTGTGTGTATGCTATGATGACAGCAGTGTGTGATTTGGGCAGCTTCAGTGCTCATTTCAGTTTAAGCTGGTTTCCTGTGAAATCCAGATACTGAGCAGCATTCTGCAGGAGGCTAACAAATCAAAACCAACAAAAAATAATTAAAGACGAATGGCTTTTCATCAACAAAATAATTGTTGCTCCAATTTAAGTATGGAAGTGAAAAGTAATTTAACCCTGTTCATGTCTATGTTCCGGGGTCGCATTTTTTTTCCTTTTCAGTGCCACCACGTGGTGAGGATTAGTGACTGTGGTTTTATTTAGTATTTTAATTGAAAGGCCCGCTCAAAACTAAGTGCTCTATCCTAATCACACATACTTAACCCCATGGAAGAGGATTCAGGGCTCAGTTGGTGACGTGTTTGCTTTGATGAAAAAGAAATATTGGTGGGAGTTGGAGGGGAGTGCATCGTCTCAATGGTGATGCTGGCACAGCTGCAGGAACAAAAAAAGCAATGATGAAATCTAACTGTAGTCAAACAGATTTTATCATCACACTCACTGTATCCCACTGGGGAGCTTTGGGGTTTTATTCCTTGCATGCTTATGTGCGGTAAAGATGAACTAACAGAATTATGTATACACCTAGAAAACAAGGCCCTCTGTGGAGGACCTGGAGTTTGCTAAGATTTATCAAGATGTTTTGCATCCACATGCTAGCAGAATTAACTACCCTCCACAGAGTGCTGATAAGTCAGAGTGGAGAGAAATGATTTTTCTACTGCGCTGAGCAGTTTTCTTATCATTACCTTTGGCCTCATGATTATGTGTAATATTAAACAAACTTAGGTAATTCCCCACTTTTATCACAAATCTTACAGCTTATATCACTTAACAAATGAAGAAGAGTGGCAAAATGTGACACTCAAATGTGCCATGGTGACTTAAAAACAAAAAACAGAGATAAAAGCGCAAAATTACCCAGGTTTTAGATTTTTCTATTGCTTCTATATTAACTAATATTTACTAAAAGATTTGTCTGAGACATTCTAAAGTAGTCATAATCCAATAACTACCATGCTACTGTCTGTAAAGGACTTACTTTAATGTACTTTTAATGTCCATTGTAAAAGAGGTCTCAAGACCCCTTTCACAGACTTGTCAAAGAAAGGAAAAGCCTGGGTGTAAATAACGCTAAAGATGGCTCTATTTCATGTCCCCTCATCAGTGTCAGCAAGTGAGCGTGCACAGTACCTGAGTCCTGGAACTGCTTCAACTTAATGGAATGCGGCCATCTTTAATGTCATAAATCCCACCATTGCTTTTCCTCTAAATGCCTGCCATGAAAAGTCTATTCCAGTGAGAAATGGTGACTAGTAGCAATAATACTGCTAATCGAGTCAGTCAATAAATTAGATCATGAAAGTGGTGAAAGATAAGCTGCCTCTCTCAGTGTGTTGAGCTACAAATGAAGAACAAAGAGGACGGAACAGCCTCCTAACTCACAAAACTGGTAACAGAATTGACATTTTGTCTGTTTACCAGCACAACATGCATGTTGTAATTTGGTTTAATCAAACCATCAATCTGTCCTGTTTATTAAAACTAAATTATGACCAAAGAGCAACTGGAACTAACACACACAGTGGAAGTTTACACGGACAAAGACAAAACTAAGCAGTTTCCCTGGTTTGACCAATTCACAGTAGCAGCGTGTTGTCAGGATGAGCAAGGCAAGCAGTGCTTAATCAGTCAGAGCTAAAAATAGACAAATTAGACAACAACAAAGAGAGAGGAATATTGCTCTTTACATCCCAGCGCAGCAATCTGTCCCATAAAGGATCTGATACTGCCTCCATCTTGTTACTTTCCGCCCTTTTGGTAGTTATAGGCTTTTTTCCCCCTAAAAGCTAAACTACCTAACAACCGATGCTGCTCATAAACTTTGAAATGTTCATGTGTGTGACACAGGATGGAGCTGGTCGGGCAGAATGGAGAACAGCCTTTCATAGACATCTGCACATGTTTCGTGGATAATCCTGGGATCTGGTAGCTAGCTAAAGACGATTGTGTTTGCCATCCTGCCCTTGAGTTAGCCTTTACCATTCTGAGATCAGTTATGATAATGAATGCATTATTTTACACCTGTGAAAACTGTAGTCAAGCATTAACTGTCTGATTTTTTTCATTTATGTTTCCTGAGCATTAACAGTAGAAGCAGTTGCAAGCAAACAGCAAATTACACTTTGATTTATTATCTTAAGTCGGATAAGTTGTGTCTTAATCCTCTTAAATGTGTGACAATAAAGATCGGGTGGAGCAGCTTTTATTAACAATCAGCTTGCCATGCTGCTATAATATAATTGCCATGCTGGGCCTGATAACATCCCTGGCCGTGTACTAAAAACATGTGCCAACCAGCTAGTAGATGTCATTACTGACATTT
>JAPZDY010000004.1:3003930-3030433 GCA_029783645.1 Ctenochaetus hawaiiensis | reverse complement strand
TGAAAAACTTTCATATATTTTTGATCTTCATCTACCACAAGAATGATGGTGATGAGGATGGAAAATGCCAAGGCAGACACACTGTTGATGATACAAAGCAGCCACATGCTGTGCTTCTTTATATACCTTAAACGCAGGTAGATTTCTTTCCTTACAAACGTAAAATTGCAGTAAAACATGGCTTTACATTTTGAATACATTTAAATATATTTGTAGAATGTGTGTGTTCAACATGAAACGATACCTCCTCAGTTCCATCTGGTTTTTAAGCACACACCTGACACTCTCATCCCCAGCTTATCTTCCAAGGCAGCATGGGAGGGGATGAAACTGGGTGTATGTGAGCAAGCGTGCTGTGGAATACGCGAAATCTCACAACTGTCACAGTCATGTAGACACATATGCATTTCGGCACGCTTCGGCTATGGCGTGCTTGTCACTTTGAGGTTCCTCTTTACATGCACATTCACACACACACATACACACAGTCCCCTGGGCTGAAAGCTAATTCTTTCATATTATTCAATAATGCAAAAGGAAGATAGAGATTTTGTCTCCCATTTTGTTGCGACAGGAAGCTATCGACCTTCAGCAGTGGCAAAAAGGGACAGAATGATTAGACTTAGGCCAAGTTTAAATGGAGTTTTGTTTAATAAAGAACAACAGATCTCTTTCCTACTTGGAGAAGAGAGACCTATGAGTAAAGAGCAATAAGGGAGATGAGAATGGCCTAAAGAAAACACGCACAGACACACACACACTCACGCTCACACAGATGAAACCTCCTGAGCAGCATTATCATCACTCTTCATTTGCTCTGTAAATCACCAGAACCAGCTTAATGTACCACTGCACGCACAACCTACACACACACATTCGCACATACAGAGACACACACACACACACACACACACACAGAGCTGCACATCATCATAATCTACTATCCCATCGTATTTTCATGCGTCTCGTTCTATAACTTCAGCAGTTTTTCATCTGTGACCTTCTCAATCTTCAGAAACAAAAACGCTGCTGGAGCATGAAGTCTTCACCATATGAGCACTAATTAAAATACTTAAAGAGCCAATCTGCAGCCCCAAACTTCCTTAACATGTGAGTAAAAAGGTTTGCTCTCAGTTTAATTAGCAGGCCTCCTGGAACAAAGCTAGAGCTTTGACATTTCAGCACAGGTTCTGTGCATATTCATCTGCAGTATATCATCAGTTAATATGAGTCAAATGAAAGAAAAGTTGACAAGAAGCCAAACTGAGGTTAGAGTTTTGGGTGAAGAGAGAACAAACTTGAGGAAACTAATGTACAGAAAAATCTGCATTATTCAGCTACAAAACTTTGTAACTTGTAACGAGGCTGTCTTGCAGAAAGGTGTGGCAGGAGTTACAGTACAAACATGAGTGACAAAAGCCTCCCATATATACATACAGTATTATCAATAAAGTATACGTCTAACATACATTAAAAGGCATAGTACGGACTCCTTCGGTCTACAGACAGACAGACAGGTCTCTGTAAACAGTGCAGATAGATTTCCGTCATGAGCATTTGGTTCAAACTGTGTATCAGCAATTAACATCTGCTTTACTAAGGCGACATGTAATTACACAGTTTGCAACTAGCAGTGTGTGACAATCACTATCTGTCACAAAGCAGTTGTCACATATCAAATTGGAAGCATTTTTCTGACATCTCAAATCAAATGTGTTGATGGAACAAGAGTTTAAGGCCTGCTAGCAGCTCACAGGCTCTACTGGTCTTTGCAAAGAAATCCAAAGTCTAAGATGAGTAAAGGAATAAGATAAACATTCTTTATCATTTGTTGTTGTATGGACGGGAAACTTACAATTTATTGGTATTTCTTATGTGCTCATGATAACAAAGAAACTATTACTGAGGAATGCAGTGATTTGACAGTTAAGCTAAAATGTAAAACAGATTAATAGTAAAATGCATATAGCTTTTGCTCAATAAGAGCTCAGAAAACAAAGTAAGTTCATACAGAGGTTTAATGATCAGTAGCTAGAACTCTGTCTACCTTTTGTTTGAACTCATTTGGCACACCTCCTCTACACCAACTATGCAACTCTGCAACTATGTTTCTAGTAGAACCCTAACCTACATACCCTTTTACTCAACATACACTTAACTGCACCAATTTTTGAACACAGAGTATTTTACACACAGAAGTTTCCTGAGAAACCCGGTGAAACTCTTCAGATCAAGCAGAATTGCAACAAAACACTCCTTATGTATTTTTGTTTTACTCTTGTTATTTATGCATTTTTTTAAATGCAGTATGCATGCATTAACATGAGATGTGTCTGTAAGCACAGACATTGTCTGAAATGTTGAACTGTGCTTCAAAGACATGAGAATCAGTATTATTTTTTATTGATATTTGTATATCATTTATATACACATTCAATCTGAAAAACACTTGACTGGTGTTTTGATCTGACCTGAGCTCCAGCACTGGCAGTACCTCTTATGATGACAGCCACAGTCAGTAATTCTTCAGCACTTAAAAGGCTTGCAATAATAACTTTATTTCTCAACTATGTTTGAAAAACTGAAATAAAATGACAGATTGGGGCCTGCCTAGAGGTGCTGGATGACAGTGACAGTGTACAGTGCCCTGACTTTGAAAATCTTTCCAGCTGACATGCAAAAAGTATGCCAATTATGAAAAGGGTTGCACAAATCTAAATACGTTAAATGGATTTAAAAGCTTCTGAAATTTGTTGTTAAATACTTAATTATGACACACAGTGAACAGGCCTGAAGAATAACTGTTCACAAGTTTTTTATGGTGTGCTTTTAAAAAATTAACTTAGGTTCTTTGCATTTTGACCTAGTGCTTCCTAAAAAACATTTTAGTTTTTTGGTTAATTACTAAACAGCTTCACTGTTGACAACCTTGTTCTAAATCGTTTGATTACCATATTTACACACATTCAGTCTGCAGGATTCAAGCCAGAGAGGAGAAAGCTTTTCCTGGCAACCAATCTGCAGAGCAATGCCTCCAATCTACATGCAGAACGTGAAACACAGTATAATTAATTCCAGCTGCCAATTTGTCTGTGTTTCACTGTGTATGTGGGGTCTTCTGTCTAATCACTGCAGGGTTTAAGCATAAAGTCAGGAATGTGTTGAACAGGGGTTCAAGTTTCTCGTACATGCTGTGTGTTAAGGTGGGAAAAAGAGCACAGAATACTAAAACAAGTTTACCTCAGCTTCATGCTGGGTACAAATTCCTGAAAGCGGCTGGCAACATGATGAAGATAGATGTGTTTTCACTAATCAGTCTGATGAATTTCTATCCAGTTTGTACATTTGTGTGTTGTGAGACTTCAAACTGAGAGCCTTGTTATTCTCTGAGTCTTTCTAACAGTTACATCTATACATTGACTTCCTTATTACACTTTGACTGTTGACATTAAGGCACATATGTTAGTAGTGTCACTGTCTCATTACTGCAGCAGACTGTCAACCGATTTCCTTTTACGAAGATATTTACTGTACAGTACTGTGATTGCTGTTAAAACAAAACAAATCTATGTGAATGTTTAGACACATAAGACACTGATCAACAAAGAGTCATTTGTGTGTTGAAATTGGTTGCCTTGATGGAATTAGCTATAAAAGCACATCATGTTGGAGACTGTGTGAATTCTTTTCAGTGAAGACGACTGCGATGTGATACTTACAGTTTGCACTGCAGTAATTAAACAATGACACTAGTAACACACACCTCAGCAGGTCTGCTCTCGTACTCCCTCAGCTGAGAATTGATATTGCTCACAATGAAGAGTGTCAGGCAAAGAATCAGTGAAAAGGCAGTGCTTTTTATAACCGATTTGAAACTGAATCTAAGAACATAACGGCCTCCAGAGCAGGTTAAGTGTGCAGTATAAGTTACCACGACAATCAATTCAGGTTTAAAGGTAAACACATGAGTTACAATGGAACTCTGGCTTATGGTTCAACATACTTCACTTAAATAAAATCTCACCTCGTAGTTCTTCCCTGTGGTGTCAGACAGTGTAACACAGTGTTAACAAGCTATCTGCCTGCTTGCTTTGAGAATTCCACTTTCTGGTATTTGTCAGCCGGCACACAGTTTGTGGGAAAACGTGAGTCATCCAATTATGAACTTTAGAGTCCATCCAAAATCCAACTTAGCCAAACATTTTCCTGTCACAAAGTGTGCCAAAGTGGACGTGAAGCCTCTAAGCAGGGATGCTGCTGTCTGCTTTGGCTTTTGATTGACAGGCAGACACAGAGATGCAACAAAAAGAACTGACTCTGGAAACAAGCCTGCAAACTGACATTCACAGTGCACTTTGTAATTGAGAGTGTTTGTAGGTGGCTCACTCAGCAAACCAACTGAGGTGGTAGTTAATGTCTGTGTGACTCCTTTGTGTTTTGCAGCCTATCACTGCTAACCTACTTGAACTTTACATTAAAACATGAAGGATGGCTAAGTCTCTCATAGTCTTTCTTTTATAATCTTTCTGTGCTGACAGAAGAAGACCATGTGACTGTGTGTATTTGTTGTGTGGGCTTGCTTTTGACATGTGACAATTATTGCAATGGGAACTACATAAAGTAATGATATACCAAGGTTCTTTTCTACACAGATACACACAAATCCCATGCAGAAAGACAGGATTTGTGACATCAAAACACACGAAGCTCAGTAATGGGCCTTGATTGCAAATTAAAATGGACTCTAGTCAGGCAGCAGATTACAAAGCTGGCAAAGCTGCTGCTTTTAAACATTTGTGAAGACACTAGGGACGCCGATGGATTTACCACTAAGATGTCCCAGCTGACTTTACTGTTATTTTTCCAACTGTCCTTGATATCTCTCTCTCTGTCTCCACACTCTTCTCCTCACTCTTTCCGTCTCACTTTCTGCCTCTCTATGGGGAAGATATTTCTGTCACACGTCCTCATTAAATCATAGACCAGCTAGACTTTGTAAGTTTAGAAAATGCCTTCAAAGCGCGCACACACACGCGCGCACACACACACGCACTATGGTAAATGAACAAGCATACTACCCAGCACAGTACACTGACAGGGTTTGTCTAATCCCTAGTTAATGAAAGCCAAAGAAGACTAGGTCCAACATCCTCTTGCAGTTTGCCAGCATGTACAAATCCACTGTGAAATTAATGCTATTCATAGAAAATGGCATTTCTACGATAAGACTGGTGTTTCTCATCAAAAGCCACCAATCACATTTGCTTCTTTAAGATGATGAGAAAAAAAACAAAGCCAGTTAAATGTTGAAGGATTTTTGTTGTTGAATAAAAGAAGTGAACTTAATGAACAGAGCTGGGATGGAGTGACATGTTTCCAGCTGAGATTGGACACAGTTGAAAAACACGGCGGGTTTAAGAAAAAACGGATTTTTACCTGTAAATATTATTAACTAATTGATGGGTTTGAAAATGGCAAAAGAAATCATAAATAGTGTAGTTTAGAGCTAAGGGCAGCAGATAGACCATGTTTCAGGGGAGAAATGGCCTGCTCATCACACTGTCAACACTGACTTGTCCTGTAGAAAGCTTGCTGTTTGAAAGAAAATGGGGTTAACTAATGGATGGGAATGGGCTTTATGGGGCTGGAGGTGACAGAAGAAGCAGTACAGCAAGAGATCCAGGGTAAAATTAACTAGGAGTGGATTCAAGCGCTGACAGCACCATGAACTGTGCATCACTTGCCATCACTATTTTTCCTCTTTCACGAGGCTCAAATAAAAAACAATAACGTGATTAGGCTGATGGTATTAAAGTGCAATAATTCACATAAAGTCTTGCAGATTTAGCAACAGCTGTAACCCCTTTTCTGTATAATACAAAACTTAAAGTTTAAACAAGCTGGTGAGTGTATTTTTGGTGTGTGTTTTCAAAAATGATATTACCATACAGACTTTTTTTGTAGACATCAGGGCTGTGATAATTGCTTCAAAGTGGGTTCGACACCTCTTATGAATTAGTTATAAAAACTTCCCAAAAGGTCCTGATTTCAAGTGGTGTCTGGCTGTTAGCACAATTGTTTGTGAATTGGATTTTATTGTTGTAGACTGACTTAACAAATGCATGCATGCATAATGTTGCATTGCATGTTAATGAGGGCATGAATCTCCTCCTAGCTCTGTTGTGCCTGTTCAAGTAACTGTGTCCACCTGTCTATTATAACCTCTTTACTCCTCCCATTCTGCACACCTGCCTCCCATCAGCCTGCAGAATAGCTACCCAGCTCTACCACTACTTTTCACCAAACTGTTGTTTTATTTGTGCAGTAAACATACATCAAGGACCTCGAGCTTGTCATAGCCTCAATAACTTCTCATTGTGGTTATCAGGATTTAACTGTTCTCTTTGTGTCTGAGGATCACCTCTCATCAGCCAAAACTCAAGCTCGTCTGCCAACCTGCCAGCAACCTCCAAGTCTTGATGGCATCCCTGCCAGCCATGATTCCCCTCATCTCTCTCACGCTCACACTCAGCCACCCTCCATCTTCATCCTCCACCTGCTGCCTCTGGACCTCATTCCTTCACCAGCATTCCTTCAGCTTCAGTCTTGGTGACAATAAAACTAACACTTTAACCACCAAACCCATTCATCTTGTGTGTTTTGGATCTGGTTCTTGGATCCAATTTTGTGGTCATGGTAACTACGGTAACATGGTAACATCAATGACTTCATCAGGCCTAGTTCACATGTACACTGGTATTTTTTTAAAACAAGGATTTTTCCTCTTTCATTCTCTCTCCACATTTTATATTATTCTCTGCCCAGTAAAAACACACAAAAAAACACAATTTAAGTGCTGCCATGAACATACCAAACCATCAGGCAACAATATAATCCTAACCCTGAAGCCATATTGGCCAATCAGAAGTCTGAAAAGCTTTACAATATTTTTTTCTGGGTTGGTTAAGAGTTAAAAAAAAGGTACTGCAAGCACTAGGAGTCCTTGAGCATACAGTCATACCTGTACAAAAAAGTGATTGGCTGATAGGTCTAGTAGTAAACAAGATTAGCTTAGGAAAGATAGACCAGGCCTACAACGGGTGGAGAAAAGAGAGAGAAAGTGCTGAAAGGAAAGTGATGGTGAAGCCAGGGCAGCCTCTCCTTCTCCACCTGCTCTCGCCAAGGAGAATAAAATGTTTAAATTTCATTCGTGGGACGACCTTGACTGGCTGAGAGCGGAATTTAATTTCTGCGTAGAAGAGTGGATGCTGGAGTGGCCAGACTAAAACAGATCATGCAGGATATGATTAGAATATACAGAACAACTGAACACTAGAGGGATGCAATACATAATGCATCATGCATAGCTTGCTGACTACTACACTTCCATCAGTAGTGTATTTGTTTATTTGTATAGGGAATATCAGGATTTGTCCAACTGGGTTATTTGTTTGAGTTTAGAAAAAGCAAAGTGGGTGTTCTTTTGTTTGAAAAATGTGAATGTTTTACAAAATTATTAAAAGTGCATATAAACCCATAAGATAAAACTAATTTAAATGCTGCATGTATAAAAATTTATGGCCACCATTTCAATGTTACTATGAATAAAATTAAGGACTACCGAAGAAAAGATCAAATAAGCTCATTAAAACAAATAGAGCTGCAAGTATTGTGCTACTTGCATCAATGTTTTAGACTTTCAGAGGTATTTCTACTTTGTTTCTAAAAGCTTCACTCCTGTTTAATGCAGCAAAATTATGCAAAATAAATGCTGTTTGTCATTGGCAGAACTTACTAAAATGCATAGCATATGTCTTTTTTAATGGCCCACATTTTATGTCAGCTATTGTGCACAATTCCAACACCATCAATACAAAGCTTTTTTTTCTTGTCTTTAAAATGAACCCATTTCATATTGTTCTACTATTGGCTGGTCACACATTGGTTTTTCAATAACCTATAAGATGCATAGTATTGCTACAAAAATGATTCATTTCTGATCTGCTATCGCCCACGATTAGTTAGACTTGGACATAAAAACTACTTGCTTGTGGTGCAGTAACACCATTACATCAGTCTTTGCTTCAGAGAGACAAAATGGAAACAATTTCTGCCAGGATTACATTAGATGAGTTTTTTCTTTTCTTTTTCCCGGAAAGATTTCTACATTCTTATATTGCACAGACACAACGGGGATGTGGTCGGAGAGGTTGGTGGGCGTAAAAGTGCTGGACTGTGATACTGGAGGCTGAGGTTTGCATCCCGAGTGCTCTGTGTGGTTGGATTTAGGCAACAAAAAGATTTTTTAAGGCTGGAAAAAGATTGTGCTAATAAAGTAAACACATTGTGTCTCATGCTTAAAGTCATCTTCAATATTTAACTGAGAGCACAATCTCTCCATAACCTTAACTGATGCTGTGAGTGCTGAAAACAAAAGCATAAAAGTTTAATCATTCTTTTGTCGCTCGGAGCTAATACTGCATTGCAAATACAACTCTTGAAGGAAAAGAAATGAAACTAGAAGGGCACTCAGAGAGTGCAGGCCTCCGCCAAGGCCAATACTCCATTCTTCTATGATATGCAAATCTGCAAGCCCCACAACTACATATGTCTGTATATATTTCCAAAACTATTAACATTTTTCACAAAACATGGTTGTGCCAAGTTGAAGCCTTATCCTCTTAGCAGAGTTTGAGCTTTTTTTTCTTTATCTCTGATGGACTATGGGTTATGCAGACCTCACCCATGTGGATGTGATCATTATAAATTGTGTGATATGTGTGTACTTCCATCTCCATAGTCACACCTTATTTTGAGAAAAAAAGTACTGCTACAATAGTAATAATATAAGTGCTCCATAACAACTGCTTCCTGTATGAAGTATAATGAATTTCTTGTGTCAGCTACTCCTGAAAGTTACTTTTTTTTTTCTTTTTCTTCACATGTTGTGCCACTGTTGACCAATTCCTCCATGTAACAATTTTTATCGGCTTTTTAAACATGTGCAGCATTTATTCCACCACTTTATATGCAGTGGAATCTTGCATTTTTAATCTTGCAGTGGAACCAAAAAGCATTATCTTCATTGAGATCATAAGTTTTCTATGAGCGACATTTTATTGAGATGTTAAGAATCAACATTTCATAACTTGTAGGATAGAGGAGTCAATAATTTCCTCACTTTGTTAAGAAGAAATAATCTGGGTGGTATTACATCACTAAAATAATTTTCTCCTGCATAACTGTAGTAATTTATGTTAATTTATTTCTATGAGGCATGGTTTAGCGGGCCATGTAAACACAGTTTGTTTTAAATGTTTGGCAGTTTGAGCTGTTGTTTTCTGATGAGATGAGATCCCACTTTGAATGATTTAAAGCAACATTTAAGAAAGATAGCTGCTTGTTAAGTCTCATTCACAGTCTATCAGATTCTGATGCTTTTAGGTTGATGGCTCAGTCCAGGCCACAAACCACAGATCACATGATCTGAGAATTAGACACAACAATCAATGACTCTCTGGTCCATTGTACTAAAAATAAAGCAGTGAATTTTGTGCCCAGTTGCACTTCTTTTTACTGTGTTCATTTATAAGTAGATAAGGGGTAGATAAGGCACCATTAACTACGGTATTGTATCCACTATGCTTTCCACTAAATATGCATGGCAGTTACACGTTACAGCCGTTAAAGTACAAGATGCAGATGTAGCAAGACTTTACATGTTGTTTTTGGCCCAAAAAACTGCATTCATACAGAAACAGCAAGCAACTTTTTCCCCCAACTATCCCTTCACTCAAAACTTAAATTGCCCCAAGTTATCAAACACTAAGCTGACTCAGACAGACTGTTCATACCCTATGATATCTTTCAGACTCCCACTTTTGATGAAATAAACCTGTCTAAAATGGTTGTTTTGCTGAGCAGGGAAAAAACTCCATCTGTCTGGCAGATAGCAGATTTAAGGCTTCCTGTCTCTCTGTGTTGTGTCTCTGGGTGTGGGTGTATGTGTGTGAGTGCACAGGCTTATGGGTAACTATCCGTATTTATGGAACTGTTCATGTCTGTGAATATCACACTGGCACAATGTGGACTTTACAATGTGACTAAAACATTTCATGAGGATCTGAAACTAGTTTTGCTGTGAGTCTGACTGAAGACTTTCATCTGATGGTTCGTATACTCAACAAATGTAGTATCTACTATGGTAAAACAAACAAATACAAAGACATGATGGTTGTTTGTCCAAAGAACAAAAATACAAATAAAAAAAAGACCTGTCTCGGGATTCTGTAATTTGTCCATTAAGTCTAATTTTCTGTTGAGAAGCTTTTGCTTTGAGGATTAAAACGCCCATGAGTTAGCTTTGATGCATATTTACGTATACTTCAGAAAATCACACATTGCTCGCCAGGTTGGCAGGATTATGTATTGAAAAAAAAAAATGGAAGTACATTTACTGATAATCTCAGTATGCTTTAAAGTGCAGATCATGTTTTTTGTTATATGCATTAAAGCAAGGTAACACATGCAGACTGTAAAAGTCCTTACCAGATCTCATAATCTCATAATTACAAGATATAGATCTTAAATTTATGATATAATCCAGGTACCTATTAGGTGACTACTGGGTTTGGCAATTATAAGATAAGAAGTCATCCAAGTGATATGGAATAAATATTAAAAAGGTGTGAGGTTTAAAGAGACTTGTCTTATTTTAGAGACTGTTGACAACTCATAGACATGAGAGGACATGATGAAAAGGGTTTATAAGCTAAAATAGTTGGCAACCTCTGGTTTAATTATTGGCTGTAATTTGTATTCTCTTCTCTAATCATATGTTTGATTTTATAAACTAGTAATCTGACAACTAGCAACTACAGCTGTCAGATAAATGTAGTGGAGTAAATAGAGCAGTTTCATCATGTGAAATGTAATGAGGCAAAGGTATAAAGTTGGCTCAGTAAAAGTATCTCATATTTGCACTTGGGTACGACACTGAGACCAGACTGATCGAACTTTACCTTTCCAAATAAGAGACCTTCATGTATCAGCAGTTTGATTAGCAACTTCTCTGTATGAGCAGCATGTTTTTTTGTTGGTTTTATTTTCGGATAATCCCGCGGTTAATGTGATTTCTCTAATCCTGTTGAATGCAAACTGATACACTCATGGTTCTGTCTGTTCTGTTTGAGGCGAGTTGTCTGTGAATGTGCTGACGAGGCTCGATATCAACCAGTTTTGTGGCAGAGCAGCCGGACAATCTGTTTCTCATCTCCAACTTCAGCTTAGCTGCTGGAGCAGTTCCACTTCGTTAGACTTGACAATTTGGGTAAGACTCTTTTCTATCCTCCTGCTGCTGAATTGTGCACACATACACACACAGTCATAAATGCTCATAACCACAAACACACACGCACACACTCGTGCACTCCATACGTGCACACATAAACAAACAGGCAAACAGATTCACACATGGAAGCAGAGACGTTTAAAAATGCATACAAACACACACTTGCAGAAAAGGCGTTTTCGAGTTAGCGGCCATCTGCTCCACGTCCGTCTGTAATTGTCTTGTAACGGAGCAAGCAGGAGACATTTATCACCCTGCCTCCTCCTCAGAGAGGCAGATGACATCTCCTCCAACACCTCCACCCACACCTCCTCAGATCCTTTCTGCTGCCTCCGTATCACAGCTGTTCCACCGCTCACCTCCTCTCTACAACATCTCTACTGCTCCTCCTCCTCCTTGTCATACCCATTTTTTACTCTCGATAATCTGCTCCTCTCACCTCCTTTGTTGTCATCTCCTTCTTTTTTTTTACTATTTCTGTTTTATTGTCTCACCAAACACCTTCTTCTTGTTTTTTTGTGGGAACAAGCACTTTCATCTTCAAACTCTTTCGTGTCTGTTCTTCTTTTAAAATTACTTCGATCCTTTCCCTGACCTCTTTCACCTTCTTCTCTGCCCTCTGTTTTTTTTAAAATCCCAAAGGGCTGGACCAGACTCATGCTTTACCGTCATTCCTTGACCTCATCAGTCTCATAACTACAAAAGGTTTGGCAGAAGATATAGAAAGCGGTCAGGGGAAGAAAAAGATGTCAGGCAGAAGCTCTTGAGTGTTTCCACTCAAAAACACATTTAGTTGGCAGGACATGTCGTTGATTAGGTAATGCATTGCAAAAAAATTCTATGCTATTGAAGATTAAACAACATCAGTAAAAAAAGAATGGTTATTTAATCTCTAGTTGTAAAATTTCCTATTACTTGATTCTGTTATGTCTTTACTTTTTCCTGATTAATGACTCTTTGTGGGAAGGTCTTTTTTGTCTATGTGGCTATCTTGTCTTGCTAGGAAAAGTGCCTACTTCTTTTTCTTTTTAATTCCTAATCTCATGTAGCCAGACATTTTCTTTTAACAGTAAGCCGACAGAGGTCGGGAGAACAGCTCATCAGCAAAAAAAAAAAAAAAAATACAAATAAACAAATAAAACTAAGATCTTCAATATCCTGATGCAGCAATTTAAATGTTTGGGATTTAAAAAAAAACATTTAACAATCCATTTAGTCAACCGATTTAAGCATACCTTACGTTTGTGTAGGCTGCCACCCAGCTGTTTTCCTACTCAGGTATCTAAATTGAATAATCCGCCCTAAAACCTCCCAGTAATATAGTCATTCCAGTCATACAAGTGTGGACCCCAGGAATACCTGAGAGCTTTCTCGTGAGTCCTAAAAAAAAAGAGTGAATCATTAATCTTTCAGAAAATTTCATCCACAAATGACACACTGACAAAATGCATGATAACTTTAGTTATGGGTTTCATCCAATGGGGTCTCTGGTCTATTTTGTGTCAGTTTTGGGGCCCTTAATGTGAAAAATATTGACAATCAAAGCTATAGAACAATGTCTACATATATATAGGCTCGTATATACCTAGTAATATTTCCTTCTGTCCCATTTGAGAGATCAGAGTGCTGTTAAAAGAGAAGGGTTGTTTTTTAGCATTTCATAAGTGGTGATCTAATAAGGATTCAGTTAAACAAATCATTGAATATACTGCCTCTGCAGATAAAAGATCTTGTTTTGCTTTTGTATTGAGTGGTTATTAAAATCATTATGGAAATATCCTGTTTCTGTTATGAGACAAATTCCCTGACCTCTTTTGTTATTGTGTCAAGTGATAATTACAGTGCCACTGGAATAAAAATCCCTTGTGTATATCTGCTATTACTAAGTATTGTGGCAGCCTGTCACAATTCAGAATGAAAAGAATGGTAATGGAAATATTGGAAATCATATGGAGTTTAAGAATACAGCACTTCTAAATCTGAGAAACCCACACACCTAGCCTACACATCTAGCCTACCTGCTGAAGCAGTATCCAGTAGTCCTTCTTGTTGGAGGTGCTGCTATGTGTCTAATAATGGACCACTGAAACAAGTCACTGTTAAGCAGTTATATCTGCAATCAGTATACCTACTTTACTTTTGTACAGAAAGTAGCTATTTTTTCGTTTTCATGTCTACAGGTTAGGACATTTAATGCAGAGTCTGAACTCTGATCAGGCTTTTTGAACCCACAAGTGCTAAACATATCAAATATTTGTCAAACAAATATTACATGAATTAATTGCAATTAATTTATTGTTAGTTTTTTTTAAAAAAAAAATGTACTTTAACTTTTAATGAATTTCATTTTGGTATGTGTGCATATTTTATTCAAATGAATATGAAGATATATTTTTAATTTATTCTTGATGTCTTCATGTGTATTGGCCGTATTTTTTTTGCACTTAGTTAAGTTCTATCTAATTATTGTGTGAAATTACTGATTCGGAATTGGGAAGAATCTTTTATTGGTGATGATGTCTTTAATTAAGACAAACATATAAGAGGAAACCAGCACAATCAAGGAAACTTAACTGATGCAATGAAAATAAAAGTTTGCGATAACCTTTGATATTTGAGTACATACAACAACTCAACTGAAACCTATTTAAGACTTTATCACCAAAATGTACTGAAAATTCTGAAAGTGAATCCCTTGCTTCAACATATTTATGCACAAAATTATTACAAAGAGATATATTAAGCACAGAGATGTGCATCTCTCAGCTGGTAACCTGGTGGGACAGGTGGTGCTAATCTGAGGCATGTGTGTTGTGTGGGGGTGTAGTGGGATCAGAGAGGTCAGAGCCAGTTGGAATAATTTCACCAATGTCGTTCCTGCTCTTCTTCATCGCTCTCCACCCCCTCCTCCTCTGCTCCACTCTCTTCCCCTGAAGCAAGACTTTCTCAGCTGCTTCTTTGTTAAAATGACAGGCCCTAATAGAATAAATAAGGCACCTATTTTTACCTGGGTGCTGGCAGGGTGATCACACTTACACACATACCAGCACGCAGCTCTGCGCTGGAGGTTGGTCGAGAGCTGACACCTGACTCAGTGGGGGAGGGCGTTGAGGTTGTGGAAGGAGGTCATGGTGATTTAATTGAGAGAGAAAGAAAGGAGGATAGTTTGAGAGCCCAAGTCAAGGGGGAAAAAAGCCAGAGAGGCAGAGGTGTAAATAAAGAAATAAAGATAGACTGATTCAGAAAACAACAGAAAGGGATAAAAGTCTGAGTGACACTGTTTGCCGTGTGTTCTCTGCAGTCACACCTGTGTTTGTGTCTGAATCTTCCATCCGTGTACAGTGTTTTCAAGTTAATCTGACATTAAACAATTTAACAAGCACCATAATGTCACCTTTTGCTGTTTTTGAAGCATACTTAAATTTTAATTGGAATGTTTTTGACAGATCTCCACAACATCTAATTAATTTTAAGTTGTTTTCAAGCAAACTGGTCTTTGCAAATTTTCCATGTGACAGCTCACTGAGTGAACAAGAGACAGTGGAGGCAAAATAAGGCTAATCATATTCACAGTCACTCTGAATTGAGATGTTTTTGGTGCTATCCACATTTTAGGAGTGCTTCAAAAAAGTTTGGAGGCAGCTCTTGAGACATTCTTTAGCGGCCCACTTCAGTATTTGACACTAGTGAGATTTTTCTCATAAGTATCAAAGCATAATCTTAAAAAAATGGTATGGCATTTCAACCTTTTTAAGAGTTTTTAAACAACTTCTGAGGAAGTTCTTAGAGGAAATTTGATGTTGAATAAATGTTGAATGTTGAAATTTGTTTATTAAACACCTTAAAACATTATACAGAAAAAAAAACTGGCAGAGAAAAGTGTCTCATATAATTGGCTTAGAAATGTGATGAAGCCTGGGGGAGCATTAAGATCATGACAAGACTGCATAGAGCCTTTCTTGAGATCTGGTGGTTATAAAGGCAACCATTTGTATATTCATCAAAATCAGTTTACTGTAAAACAGCCCCAGAGTACAATACTCTATGCTTTATTAAAGGATTTTTACCACCTAGGAGCAGCTGAACAAGCTGTAAACACAATACTGACCTCATACTTCCCACTTTGCTAAGCCCTGCCCTTTGCTGTTAAAGGTTCCTACTCTATCAACCTCGACGAAGCAAACCACACTGTCAGTATCTGCACTTTCTTGTGAAAAATCATCAAGTTTTTGGAAAAATGAAAAAACAATTCCAAAGAGAAGTAAACAGAAGAGTCAGCAAAATGTTACTGAAGGTTATAAATCATTACTACATCAATTTAGACACAGATTAGCACAAGTAGAGGGCACTTCTCTTTTTATTTTAACGTTACAAGTTCAGTTAAGCTTTGTTGTAAGAGTGAGAGATACTAATGAGCTGTCAAACCCAGATTCTTCAGCAACAGACTTTAGCTTGGCAGCTCCATAAGTTAAACTTATGGCAATCAGCTAATATCTTCTAATAACAGCATAACCTGGCCTTAATGTTTATTTCAGGGTCAGTAGAACAGACAAAGCTTTGTTGCTGATCTTTGATGCGCTCAACTATGAAGTGGAGCATCCAGAATTTTATCCACAATTGCAGAACATTTAACCATGGATAGCTCAATCCTCCCACCCACCCAAAATAAACAGCCTAAAAATGAGGAGAATCTGGAAAAAGGATCGTATGAGAGTTGATGGAGCATAGCCTGTGGTCAGAGCTGGCAGTTGCTCTGCCATGATAGGCCAATCTTCCCATGAGAGGTAGGCTGAATTGCTGACAATTTCCAATTTCACACAAAAACGGAGCAATATCAGCATTCATATGGACTCATATTTGTCCATGCGATGAATCTAGGTCAATTACTCTCCTTTTAGCTCTTCATTAGTCTCCACCAATTCTTACTGAGCTCTTATGCTGCTAAATGCTCCACTGTGTTCTCTAGATAGCAACGTACTTTGCTGTTTTGATCCTGGAAAAGTTAGAGACATGAGACTGATGTAAATACTGATGATGAGAGACAGTAAATCATAACAGTGAAGTTACTGGTAAGAAAACTAAAACCCTGTGCAAAAAGACACAGAAATGTGTTACAGAGCAAAGTAAAAGTGCAATATTATAAAATAATTCCCTGTTCTACGTACCATAAGACACTTCTTGCATTAAATATAGGCATATATCTCATATCAGTATAAAATATTCTAGTAGCACAGATTTAGTGCCCATTCATTATATGTGGCTGAATTTAAATTAATTGTACAGGTCATCAGTAGATAAAGAGGTAGAGTTATATAAAATGCATTCATCTCTTTAACCAGTTCCAGTTAATGTGGAGAATAAAACCATTTTATAATAACTGAATTGCCACATGGTAACTAGAGCTGCTTCTAGCAGCCTTTAAATATCTTTAACTATTCAATCAAATGCATTTTCTTGATGTAATAAAAGGCGTTGCCACGTGATCAGAGCAGCCGTGGTTTTCTAGATGTTCATGTCTGATATGTGGCGTGGTAATTGAGGTCATGTGTCTGACAATAGGAAACTCATATCACAATCTAGTGCAGAGAAGTAATTGCTATTAATCACCCAGACAAGGCATCATGGCCAGACACACAGAAAAACACACCCTCATACACACACACACTCACACAACGACTGATAGTTAATGAACTATGGCCGCACCTCGACAAACATGAGTGATACAGCAATGGTATGTGTGTGAGTGTAGTGTGGGTGTGTGTGTGTGTGCATGTGTGTGCGTGTATGTGTGTGAGTATGGTCTGTCTTTGAGAGTTGTTTTAAGGCTCCTGACTCATTAAGAAACAACTGGTGTAAATCTTCAATTAACTTTACAGACCATGGCGTACAGTCATGCTTCTCTCGCCTACTGAGCTTCAGTTTACTGAGAAAATGCCTCAAAATATCACAGTTTCTGAGATGCCTTTTATTGATTTTGCATTTAAGTGAAAATCTAGCAGGAGGAGTGGTTGTTTAAGGTAATGGTGTCATTTTGTATTCATGAGAATTCACAAAAGCTTTTTCCTGTTTTTACTATGCAGCTTACAAAGTATTTGAATTAGCAGGAAATTGTTTAAACCAGATACCTGCGATTCATACGGATGGAGAACTTTGAGCTGCAACAGTGACACAAATCAGTTGAATTGAACAAACTTGTCTGTTTTCTGCAACAGGAGACCATTATTTCTCTGGTAGGCCAAAGTATCCTGCCAAGTATAGCAAAAACATACAGTATCCATCTTTTTCTTTAAATCTGTCTCCATTTCATATATAATTATTAATCGGCTACATAAATAAACCTTAAAACTGCTGGTAGCAGCTGTGCCCCAGGCAGCTAAGATGCAGAAAATGAGCTGCCCGGCTTCTCACTGAATATGGAGGGAGGCTGCAGTCGGGCACATCTTGTATTTAGAGCAAAGGGCAGAGACATGGATCATCAAACTCTCCTGTGAGCTCATTACTCCCTCGAAAAGGCCAGGACGTTTCCAAGAAGCTAGGAAGAGATTAAGAAAGATGACTCCGATTTCAGGTTTTTTGCCAATGGAATCTATTTCCTTTCCCAGAAACGGATGGTCCCGGCCTTGGTTGAAACAGTTACCCACTTAGATTGAATCATTTTTGATCTTCACAACCCAACATAATCACAATACACTGTCTGACAGCAAAAATAGATTCTAAATAGATTTTGCATCAGTTCAGACAATTCGATTTTCAGCCCCACATTCACTAAATCTGATGTTTTTCCTGTGACTTTGATGTGAGGATGATAACAGTATGAGCTTATGGCTAAGAACACGTGGCCTCTTGTTACTGTAACACTTATAGTCGAAGTATTTTTTGACTGTGAACACAAACAGTTTTGTTTTTTTACATTTTATAAAACCAATAGGGCAAATTTGAAGCAACCACAAAGCTTTTAAAGACTAGTGAAAGTTGCCCCATTTAAGCATTTGTTTATGGTTTTCATGTTGGACCAGTTTAATTAGTCCTCCTGCACCCAACATGCTTTCTCTTTTCTCCTTTAGAAGGTTCTGCAACTTTGGTTCAAAATGTAGTTTTTAAATTAAGATGAAAGTGGCATGTTTGTTAGAAAAAATGTTTATGATGTTATTGTCATGGAGCAGCATGAAACTTTGTTTGCTTTTAGGAGGTTTTTCTTAACAATATAAGTCTTAAACTTTATGATTAGGGTAACAAGATCATCTATCGATTGTTTATTATAATTAAAAATTGTTTATCCAACATAAATGAAGTGATGTTTAATGAAAATATATTTTCATCTTTACAAAGAGATCAATAAGAGTATTTATTGAGATCCAATTATGGTCAAGTAATGCTTAATACATACAGTTATTTATATGTTGAGCTAAACATTAAACTTTTTTAACAACTAACTTTTGGGCTTATTTGAAAACCTAGATCTTAACACATAAGGGAATGTCTACATGAAGACAGAAGAACAAACAAGCCTCTACCTGAAAGCAATGGAGTTTATTCATTGATCAACAATTTGCCAAAAAGAGCTAAAGTTTTAAAAGGGACTGTTAAGCAATTGTTAATCAATGTACTGTTATTGTAAAGGGACTCCCTCTAGACAGGAGTATATAATTTGGAAGTCATTACAGGGAAAGAAAGGAATTTCTGAGCATTAATTTAAAGTTAGTTTTAAGAGTAGTTGAATTAGTTGAAAATATGTGCATTTTTAATTCTAATCTGAACACAAATTGCAACTTTTGTCATGTTCAGCTGATCTCCTGTGTGCTCAGTAAGAATAGGTATTGCCTACAGTCATTAAAATCATATCAACTGTGCTGAACTCTATTTCCCTAAATGTTATTAAAAAATTACAAATTAGTTTCTAAAAACCCTCCAAAAATGTACAAATATGTATCCATTCCTTATCAAGAAATCAGTGCACACAATCTCATGAATTGCAGGAAAACTTGTTAGAAAGTGCAGGTCAAAAAAAACTCCTACAATTAGCTTGATGTAGTGTAAATTGTAGAAAAATTCTTGGTCACAGCTCACAAAGAAGAAGCTGAAATGGAGGGCACAACATATTTTTTGATAGCGATGGATCGTTATGTGGCAACTGCAACTGGTGTGTCAGAGGCAGCTGAAAATGAAGAGTAATGTGCTTTTCATGAGGAAGGGAAAACTCAGTCATCTAATGCCATCTGTCAGCACAGAGGTAACTGGGAGTGAACAGTGCAGCGCAGCAGGGGTGTCCTTGGACGAAGTAAGAGGGAGGGAAGAAAAGTGGCCGAGGCAAACAAAGGAAACGAGTGCGGACAGTTTGAAGCCATTGAGGTGAAACAGCGGGGGGGGATACAGGCTATTACTTATCTCTGCTGCAACTTACTGAGAAAACAGGAACAGGTGACAAAAAGATGGATGGCTGACGTATGCTGGCATTTGAGTGATAAAAACAAAAAGGAAAGACATTTTGATTCTCTGATTGTTCTTTTGTGTACAAATATTTCAAGCACTTTTGGAGAGTGCTTGTGGGGTTTTATGTAACTTTCCGGGATTGAACTATGCTTATTATAGTACGAAACCGCACGATGATCTACGACACACTCCACCCTTTAGTATAAGACTTTAACAGAAGGTAGAAGGGTTGGTATATTATACTGTTTGTAATGTGTCACACACACAGTGTAGACAACAAACAGATGCAACATGCCAACTTAATTTGATCTTTCTAATGAAGCAACTAAAGACAGCATGGAGCTGTCATTTTTGTGGAGAATCTGTCTAAATCACATTTAACGTATCTGAAAGTTTCAGGGACTTTTATTTGGAAAAAAGCGATTGGACAAATATCATCTGTCTGGCTGTTAAAAATATGGATATGAAGAGCTATTGGTGCAGCTGTATTCACAGCTGAGAGCATGTGTAATGAAGAATAATGTGTCAGTATGCACTAGCTTTAAGCCTTTCTAAAGGAATCCATTGGTAAGTAATACTTATTTCTGCAACAGCTTTTTTTTATTTAACAAAGTAGGTCAAAGTTTACAAATGTTAATTTGTATAACCGAGGCAACTGTGTATGAGCTTGACTAAACCAGTGGGTTGCAAAAGAGGCACACTTGGACCCTGGGATGCTTTGAGAGCAGGCCAAGGGTGAAACAAATTTTTGTTTATTTGAATGTTTTTTGAGTCATGCTATTTTTATTTAGGAGTTCATAAATGTGTAAAAGTAAACTTCAAAATATTCAAGTTTCACAAAGTTTATCAGCAAACTAAGTTCTTACATAAATATGCATATGCAGTTTGTGTATGCAATGTATATGTATGCAAATACTAAATTGAGTTACACAAATCTGTGCAGTGGCACCTAACACCAATATCATATCAATGCCTGATAAAAGCAAAGGGTATCAGTCATCCAGCTGTTTGTATGTTGGCTGTTTGGCATGATAACAGGCGATCTCCAGAGGCAGAAAGGGTTTTTTACTCTTTACTTCAATTTAATACTTCATTTGTCTTTATGTTGTTCTTCTCATCTTTTTTTTTGCTCAAAATAAAACTATGGGCTTGACTTATTTAAAGTTTGTAAATTTTAATATCATTGATATCACTGACAGTCTGTTGTTGGCAACTTGAGTTGTATGACCTGGCACCAGGGTTAAGTCTGAATGCAAATCTGCCAAAAAAAAAAGAAAAAAAGAAAAAAAAATCTTTAAGATATCAGGAAGCGACTAAAAGTACTCAGTTTGATACCTGAAACAACAGTCGACCAACAGAAAAAAAAACGGAGTGCCAAATCTAGAGTTTATTAGACAATCTTGGTGAGTCTCTGACAACTCCATAATTAACCTCCCGTCTGGCCAGCTTGCTGTCGTGGGCTCCAGGTAAAGGTCACCCTGGGAGCTGAGCAGTTTGATGGTGGGTTCACAGAGCAGACAGGACGTTTTTTCAGTCTCACCTCACCTTTATCTCATTTGACACCACCTGCATCATCAAATAAAACTGTATTGTGACTGGCACACCGCGGCCTCTGAATTGTGTGACTCATTTTTTTTTTAACTAGCGGTGGGGAGAAGAACAATTACGATGGGTTGAGTTCCTTAGTTATTTTTCTAGTTTGCACACATTTATTTGTAGGGGCAGCTATATGTGAAGCCAAGTACCATAAAGCCCTGCCGAAACCCGATAAAAATGGACAAAATTCTATGAGAGGCAAGTGGCGAAAAATCAAAAAAACCCTGACAGCTGAAAGAAAGGCCTCAAGAGCATTTTGTAAAAGACTGCCGACCTCGGAGCCCATTACATTTCTCTACAACATGGTACAACCCAAAAAAAAAGTAAATAAATGAAGCAACAAGAGACTAGCTCTGTCAAAAGGGGTCCCATGCTCCATTTAAGTATTTCTACTGGCAAACATTTACTGTGCAGCTGAAGTATATACAAGTGTCCTGCCAATTCTAAATTTGTAACATAATAATCCAGTCCACCCCAACAAACACACACTCACACACACTCAGCATTGAAAGCTTCTCTGTGTTTTGAGGGGGTGACAGATTATGAATCTGTACAATCAATGAATACATAAATAACTGCGAGAATTAAACTGTGTTCCTCATACATCCCACACAGTTACTAACACATGTTCACCTTACCTTTGATGCTCAGGCCAAAAATCCTGCTAAATTTGTTTTCGTTTTTTAATATAATTCTTAAAAAGATAAAGCTGTTAAATGGGAGCACATCCTACCTTTGCTGATGTCCTGGTACTCCAGCCATAGCTGTCTCTGGACCTGTTTGTTGGGGTACCAGATGGTGCAGGACTCCTGGAAGCCGTACACAGCTTCCTGCACGTAGTGGTTCCCAAACTCCCGCAGGATGGAGACAAAGTCGCTCCGCTGCGTCGCTCCGTCCAGAGAATGGATGGCTGAGCTGAAGGCTGGTAGATGAGTGAAAAAGAAAATATATAGAGGTGAATGATTTCAGTTAAAACAAAAAAAAAAGAATGAGAAATAAAAAATAAATAAATAAAGGGGAGTTTAAGGTTAGCAGGGAAATAAAGGAGTGTGTTTTGTTTACTCTCCACTCCCCAGCTTCTGATACACCCTGAAAATACATCTTTCAGTAGGTAGGTTTTGTTGACTTGTCCTTCCTGTAAGGAACATAAAGCTGTAGAGTCTCAGAGGGTTTGTATGGATCATAGATAAATACAGATGCTTCCCTGGAACTGCTGCTGCTTTAACTTAGCACTAAATGGGAAACACGGATGTCTGTACAGAGTCTGGGTCTAGTCAGTCTGAATGATGTTGAAATATTTAATTGGACAAAGTGCTACAGGAAAAGACAGAGAACTACTAAAATCATTAGGATTCAACCTTTGGACACCATGAATGAATACCAAATTCAGTCGCAATCATTCTAGCAGTTGTTCAGATATCAGGACAAAAGTGGTAGAACGATCTACAGAAGACCGAGAAGCAGGCTGCAGAGAAGGTTAAAGAGTTCCACATTCAGAGAATTCAGAGTATTGAAAACATTTGTATGAAATGTTAAAGTCAAATGACTTGTAGTGAAGTAAAGCTTAATAACTGTTTGCCATGCTTTTAATTTTAACAGTGTTAGATTCATCATCAAGAGTTTACCTTTGTAAATATAAGTTGTAAGAGTGCAGGTATGGATTTTTAGATCTGACCTTAACAACTTTTCATTTTATAATCCAAAAAGTCTTACACTTTCAACAACCTGATATGGTTTTAAAAGTGAATGAGGG
Organism: Ctenochaetus hawaiiensis; assembly: GCA_029783645.1. Taxonomy (NCBI): domain Eukaryota; kingdom Metazoa; phylum Chordata; class Actinopteri; order Acanthuriformes; family Acanthuridae; genus Ctenochaetus; species Ctenochaetus hawaiiensis. The sequence continues at coordinate 3,007,304 of JAPZDY010000004.1, read as the reverse complement.
TAAGCCACACCACCTGTGCCACGCGCCACTGCTTTGTTGCAGGGAGACATCAGAGTGACTGAAAGCTTAAACAGTGGTGTTTCCCACTTTATTTAGACCGGGATAAGTGGCAGTAAAAACCACAGGGTTAAGGATTCTTTTTATAGCTAATTTACACAGTGAAGCTCCCTCAGGGACTTTGTGTCCTAGGAGAGACCTAAGCTGAAATGACAGGCTTTTTACTCACATTGGTGGGATAAAAGGACTTCTACAAACCAGTGTATATAACTGTCAAGAAGACTGTGGATTCTTAGGATAAGGTAATGGTGACTTAATTGGAAATAAGCAAAGTCCCACCAACTTTTAGTGAATTCACTGACCGGGGTGCAGAAGGAGAGAGGGAAGTCCATGAGAAAAGATGTTTGATATGATACATTGACCACACTACAACAAAATGGGCATGAGCTCACTGGGTTTCTCTCTCAGCAAACATTGAGAAGCAAAAAGTGCAATAGTAATCTATCATTATCATTTCCAGGAGAAGCAGTATTAATATCTCAGCACTCACGCTCCACTCGCTCCTACTTCTCCTCTAAAATTAAATTAGGAGGCCACTGAAGTGAGAGACAGAGAGCGCAGTGAGGATGAGCGATGGGGGCTTTGCTATCAGATGTAAAAATCAGTAGCCTCACCCCTCCGTTGACTGTTGAAATATGATGAGCTAAAGTGGGAAATGGGAGTAAAAAAGACAGGGGCTGATGAGCTGCTTCAGAGTGAAGGGAAAACAGAAGATGAATACAAGACATGGCAGCCACTCACAAACCACAGCAGCACAGCTGGAAATGCATTACAAGTGACACGACTGTATTTACAGTATGGTGGCTATGCTTATTAGAATGGAAACTGTTTTTGATGTATTTATGAATAATGCATGCACTTTAAACACGACAAAATCCAAATTGTGAAATGACACTCTTCTTGCAGACAGGGGTTAGGGTTATGATTGAATGCAATATTTCAACAGATTTCACTTTACCCTGAAACAATGCCAACAGAACAAGTCAAGTTATGTAGTATGACAAGTAGAGAGGAAGGCAGATGTATTTTATAGAATAATACATTTAGTACTGAGAAAGCTGTCAGGAAATATTCAGTATAATCCCTGATGTGGCAGCAGCCAGGAGCAGCCTTCAGAAGAAGTATTGCTTGACTAAATACCTCTCCACAGTTATCTTATTCTGTGAAGTTTCCATGGCAGGCACTGTCACAACGGCTTGGTCGTCCTTGGATACAAAGCTGTGGGATAAGTAAATGCTTATCAGAGAGACATTTGTCCTCCTATCTGTGTATCTACATATATGTCTAAATATCCTTCACCGTGTTCATTAGTCTTTCTGTTTTTCCCTTTTAAAAAGCCCTATATTATCTCACCCAGTCAAATTAAAATCTCATGTTAAAGAGAACACACCGCACAAAATAAAATATAAGAGACTAACAAATTTCTGATGGTTAAAAACACAAGAAATATATTATATCTGAGAAAACTTGTGCTGCCAGAGCCATGTGGTTTCTTCTCCAGAGTAGATATCAAATTTAAGAGGAAAATAACAACAAACTGCAGTCATGCAATGATTGAACTGTCTTAAATGTCTGAGGATGGAAGCAGGATTTAGGGGCATCACTCTACAGAACATGGAAGAAATGAACTGTAACAGTTAAAAAATCTCTCAATGTCACATTTTTCAAATTATGGGGACATAGGAGATTCTTCTACGCACCCCAAAGGGGGCGTAAATAAAAGGATTTCCAGTCAGGTGTAATCTGCAACTTTACTGCTAGATGCCACTAAATCCTTCACAATAGACCTTTAAGTCAGTGTTATCATACTTAGAATTACAAATGTGCATTTAAAACAAAGCAGTGTAAGTGGATGAAAATAATGAATCTCTTGGGAAAGTAGAAAAATCTTAGTAAGAAATGCAAAACTAGGCATTTAAAAGGTATTTAAGGATCTTAGTGGATGGTGTAAGTATGCTGAAATACTAGCTACAACAGAAAATGTAAATGAAAACGGCTTAAAACACTAAATATCTTCCTCCTTATCCTCTTTATCCTTCTTTTTCCTTTAAACAACAAAACTGCATCACAGTTACTATCCAGTAAGACGTGGGATAGACCGACAAAATTGTAATTAGCTATTGCTATTTTACCACCTTTTTATTTGACAAAATCAACTCAAATAAAAAAAAAGGTTAAGACTTGATCCTTACTGAGGATGTTCACTTGTTATAGCAGCTCATGAGTCAGAGGCAGAGGCAGGAAAAATGATTCAGTGAATGAAAATGAAACTACAAAAAAGCGGGAAATATAGAAGAATGGCAGAAAAGTTGGTGATGGTACTGCAGGTCATATTTGAAGATATTCCATGCAGTACAAAATTTATTAACAGAATTGCACAGAGACTTGAGTTGCACAGGATGCAGGTATATTACACAACAGTTGATTTACACAATAAACTGTCACTATGACTGCACCAGTCAAGACAATCCTCTCTCAGGTGTGTGTGTGTTTTCGATCATCTGTGAATTTGGCTGTTCTGGTATTAAAAATGTACATCACACAATTAGAAGTGACCAAAGCGTGTTGTCTTAGCTTTACCAGCACATTTTCCCTAAACCTCACTGGGGTCTGAATACCACGCTCACACTGAGAGAACAAGCCAGGGTGTTAAGATTTACACTCTCTGGAGACTGTTTTGGAAAAACTTTGTTCTAAGGGAAGAAAAACACTGTTTTAGTCTGGACAGAGGGCTGAAACTGAGAATTTTTTTTTTTTTTACAACTTTAACCGGCTCATCGTGGATATAGATGAAATATTAATAAACAGGCTCAACTTGTATTCCAGCATTTTCCAAGGGATCATGCTGTATTAAACTTGTATGGGTATTTACAGGCTCCAAAAACCTCAAATGCATAATGTGGGTGAATTCTTTACATGAATATATCATCCACCCTACTGATTTTTTAAAAATCTGTGAGAATACATGAAGGCAGCAGGATACTGGATGTTATTTAAATGACATTTCATTAAAATTGCATAAGATGCTGAAACTTAAATTAACAGCAAAAGTGCTGAGAAAAACAGTTCGAATATTGTTGATGACAACAGAGTCACAAAACAACGCTGCATCGACATGAATGGGTTTTGGACGCAGGTGATGGCATGTCACATCAGTTTTTATCCATCCAAAGGCACACTGACACTCCCATGCCAAGTTCTTGTTAACTTTTACAAAGGGGCGATTGAAAGCATCCTGATTGGTAACATCACAAACTGGCATGGGATGTGCATGACCCAGGACAGGAAGTCTCTGCAGCGAGTGATTAAAACTGCCC
>JAPZDY010000004.1:2978683-2991061 GCA_029783645.1 Ctenochaetus hawaiiensis | reverse complement strand
CATCTCTGGTACTGTTGTTTCCTGGCTAAGGTTATATCTCACAGATGATGTTAATTAACATCAAGAACTGCACCTCTTCCACATCCCTCTTTCTCACAAGATGTTCCTCAAGGTTTGTTCTCTACATTTAGTCCTCTTGGTCACATCATACACCACCATAGTCTTCACTTCACCACCATCACCACTGCAAAACTTACCTTACTGTGACCACTTGTGTCGCTAAAATTAAATCACGGAAAAAAGTCAATTTCTTCAAACACAACTGTGATAAATTAGACATGATCATCATGGATCCCAAGTTCCTCACCAGTATCACACATCTTTTGCCAAACTATTGATAACTCATATTTGTCTCTCTACCCACACGTCAACAATCTTGGAGTTATTTTTGACGGCAACCTCTGCTTCGAACATCATGTCAATCAAATCACTAGAACTGTCGTTATCAATCAAAAAACACTGCTCACCAATCACTCTCCTTCTCTGCTGCTGAAAATCTCATCCATGCTTTCATCATATCAAAAACTGACTACTGCAACAGCATTCTTCATGGCACATCATCCAGCCTCCAAAATAAACTTCAGTACATCCAGAACTTTGCTCTTTACCCACTCATTTACTCCTGCCTGCCCTGACCTCATCCCCTCTGTCCTCCAGAACCTCCATCAGCTTCCTGTTCCACCGCTGATCAAATTCAAAGCCCTTCGCTTACTCACACAGCCCTCTATAACCAGGCCTCCTCATACCTTACTGACCTGCTCCTACACCCCACTCCTCCTCAAGCCTCCACTCCTCTGATGCAAAACTTCTGTCTCCACCATGCAGGACCAAAGCAAGACAGCCAATCACAAATGCCAAACAAGGAGCAACATTATTACTGTTTAGCTGTAAAACAAGAGAAAAAAGCAGAGGATGTGTGGGCTTTTCTATGTTAAAGGCCTACTTACCTTTGATTGATTCTGTCTTAAACTGTTCTCAGTGCAAAGTTTTGGACAATCCAAGTTTGATCTGATTATTCTAGTGTTAATAAGTCTCATAATAAATGTGTCCTTATATCAATGTAGGTCTATATTTTCAGACAGGTCAATTTAACAAACATTACAACATTATTAATCATAGTAATAAAATATAGGCTTTAAATCATAGTAGCATCATAGTATCATAGTAGTAGCAATAGTGGTCCTATTGCATTACCTATTTTTTTATGTTGTTTCTGAAAAACAGATCCCAAAAGTCACCTGGAGTAAATGAGCAAACTGCCTCCTGTCTATGCTCTGCCTGCATGGATCCAGCCTGAAGGTGAGACTGTAGATGACTTGTGTTGGACCAGAATGAACACATTTTGTCTGAGCTTTGGCAAGACTTTGTTCATCTTTTTTAATGTTAAAGAGCAAAATGTTGATATGGCAACATAATAAGATGATGAGCCTGTGTTGTTTGAATTTTTCTGACACAAAACTCACTCAAAAGTAAAGGCCATTTTTAACCAAAGACTCATTATTTTACCAGAGCATTTTTTGGAACCCTGCACAAAAAATGTTGCAAAGTTGAAAACTAAAAACTACCCCATCTCAGCTAGATTCAAGCAAACTGATGATGTTGCTGCGACTTGGCTTGTTAGGGGGGTAGCTCTCTGGTTTTCGGAGGAGTGCCGTCTGGATGTGTGTGTCTGAATGACACTTTGCTGCTTCAATGGGAAGTCTGACAGCAAGATAGCTTTTTTTGTAAATTTGTAACCATGGTGATAACACAGCCTTCCTCAGGAGAAATGGATGCTTTCAAGAGGAAGAAACTCAATTTCCTCAATAGGAAATACCAAGGAAGAGAACATCTTTTTTCCTGAGTTGACACAGTAAACGCCATATTGGTGAAATTTTACTGATGATAGTCTGACGGGCTGTTTGGATCATAATCATAGCATGACTGTATTTCGGCTTTGAAAAAAAAAAACACAAGTTATGACCCATTTTTGTGTAAAAAAACACAAACAGCTCTCAAACAACACAAACATTGCAAATGAAAGACTATCGGATCTATGTGGTGCATACACACCATTTACAACATGTGCTTACTGCTGTCTGATGCCTTGTGTTGTTAGTTTTAATGCGTATAGTAGAAGCACACTGTTAAAGAAGCAACTCTGTGAACAGTCTGCACACAAGTTACAAATTTAATAAAGCCGGAGGGTAAAGTTTCTTTTTTTCTTTCAGTGGACCCATCTGTAATTGCTCATCTCTAATTATTAAATAAAAATTAATTTACGAAATGTAGGAAAAAATAGTGGCTACAGATGTGGTAATGCGACTGTTTCCATACAGTTATCTGTTTTACAAATATAGCAAACATGTAACAAATCGCACTGCTAGTTGCATTATCAATAAGTCCAAACATGGTAATTAGGCTGGCAGATGTGGCTCATGACAACTCAAGGTGACACGCTTTTAATTTCTGCTGCGCTGAAGGAATGCTGAAGGGACTCTTGTTGCCAGCCATTCAAAATATGAAGCCTAAAAAAAATTCTGCAGATACCTCTGTGCTTGCACGGTCACAAGGCCATATGCTTAGACTTTAATTATGAGGGACTTGGGGAGAGAGGGACTCTGGGTTTAACTATGAATCACTGCCACTGTGCCTGCCTCAAAAGCCCTGTTCTTCCGGATTTAAACACTGCCCACACAGGTCTCCCCGCTTTTTACCAATAAACCCAGTCCCGATGCCTGCGTTACATAGACAGCTGACACCGCAGTTTGCTTTCATTTACACCTTTTCTGTGCCTAATTAAAATCTGCAAATGTAGAATGTTTACTGGTATGAGTAAATGAAAAGCAATGAATGATTACTGTGCACACAAAGCAGCACTGAACCCAGCCATCCCCACCTGAGCCAGAACCACTGAAGCATTTCATCAGCCAAAACTCATTGGGAGTAGTCTTATTAAGATCTGAATCTCATTTTTAAGATGGAGCTTTGCACAAGAATAAATATATATACTAAGCATGTAAGCAAGAAAGAGTCACGGAAAATTCACTCATGCAAGTTAGACATTAGTTTTGTATGAAGAAAAGAAATTGCAAATGAAAACGCAAAGACTCAAGTATACTGTTTTAAAATCTTCTAGTGAAGACAAGACATCTGATGTCTTAAATCCCACTAAGGCTTGAAACCAGGCTACAAACTGGTTCCCCAACCTTAAATATGCTGTATGATTAGTTTATAATAAACAATTATTTGACCACAGAAACTTTAAGTAAAGTAATATGAAAATTGTGTTGACATATTAAGTTAGTCTTGCTTCCACAAAACTAATTTAGTCCTGTTAACTTTATTCTGATCTGTAATTTATAACAAACTGAAGAAGTTCTGCATACTTTGTGTGTTTCAGTTCGAGGATGCAAGAAACCAATTACAGTTTGTGTTTACTTTATTGCATGCACTGTAAAATCTCATAAGTAATATTATATAAATGTTTAGCATTGCCTCAGTCGTTAGTTCAAAGTTTGAGTTGTGTGAATATTAGTTTTTCTGAATTTATAAATATTTATTCAGTAGATTAAAAGTCCCAAGGATCATTTCTTAACAAAAGTTTTTTAAAAGCATTCCCACTTTATTCACAAATACTCTCGAATGAGTGCTTCAAAATTCTACAAAAATCCTTTTGTTGGGGGGTGGGGGTTGGAGTCACATATTTTGTGTCTTTTTCTGTGTTTCAGGGGACAGAGATTTTCATCTCTTTGATCAGCATTAGAACAATGAACAATGACAGCCCCGACAAAGACATGTATGCCCTTCAGACACTTCCTGCACACTTACTGTGAACGGTGATACAGTCATAGTGGTCATACTATGCATACATAACCTATAGAATTCAAGCTCATTTGACGGAAGAGAAAGGTTTGTTGAGGATACTTTAGCTTATGTGAATTAACAAAAAATATAAATTCTAAGTTGGACTCATTAAGTTAAATCATTCTACTAAAATTTTAAGCTTAATACTTTGTAATGTTGAGTTTCCTTTTTATAGTAAGGACACAATGTGCCTTTTAGAGTTCAACTCATGTTTGTGAAGATACTTAAAGTTAGTTACAAGTATATACGTTCTAAAGCCTACTTAATTTTAAAAAAGCACAATAATTATATTTGCTGTTTCTGACTCTGCAGTCACTTAAATGAATGGTAAAAACGCCAGATGAAACCCTAATGGAATGAAATTCACATATATTCAGTATATGTATGACTCATAAGGAATTATGCCTCTACTGATAAGCTTCAAACTGAGAATTTGTCAGTGTTGTGTGTGCTTGTGTGTGGTGAGAGGGGGATAAAAACAAAACTGGTAAAAGTGATAGGCTCTACATGCCCTTCACCTACCTCTAAAGACAAACGACTCATACTCTGTAGCCTTTGATAGAGAGGCTTGCTCCACAGAATCACAGAGGATCACAGGGTCATTATTTATCTAGCCAACACTATCCTGCTGTAGCACTTGAATGGCCACCGCAGCCTACTTTTTTTTTTTTTTTTAGTTATTAAAAACGAGGTCCAAAGAGGTACAGTCTGAGTCTCATTAGGTCTAAGTCTGACAGCAGGTGGCTACAAGGCAGGCAGGTCTGTGTCACTGGGACCCTCAGTTTGAGAGGCCTCCCTCTGGCAACATGCTGTGACCCCCGGCTGTATTAATTATCCCATCCAACGTTGTCAGCTAATTAACTGACGTTTAACACAAGAAATGGCTGCAGCAATTCCTTGCAATTAATCAGCGTTGAGGAATAAATTAAAACCCTTCCCAAACCTGATTACCATTAAAGGTCTGCATTCAAAATTGAATTTTAATGGTGCTTTAGATGATACATTGAAGCTATGGATGCAAACAGAAATGCATCAGCTCCTACATTTACACTGCAAGTTATTTCTAATAGATTTTTTTTCTGAAAATGAAAAGGTCTCCTGACTGCTGATAAGAGCCAGAATGCAGACCTGTTGGAGTAACTAATAGAAATTGCAATTAAGTCATAAAGGGCATCCTGTGCCTGTAAAATGGATATGCTGTCCAATAGAGAAATTTTGAAATGAATAAATACATTAGGCTGGAAGAAAATATATTTTATTTAGAACCTAAGTGGTATTTTATGAGTTGAGTTTTCTTTATCTCAAGGCCAGATGGCTGTAAGAGCTCATACACATTCACATCATTCATCTTTTCCAGGGGCTTAGGAACCTTTAAGAAATCTGAGTGAAGATCGTTCTTCAGCCACGGTTCCTGGTTCTAGAAGAGTTAATGATTTTTAAAAGTAGAGTTTGCAATCCTGAATGTTACTCATTAGTAAAAAGCTAAGCTCTGGGTCATATGACAGTAAAACAATTGCACTCCTGCACAGTAATCATCACCTTTGAGCCATTAGAATCAGTATTAGACCTATGATTCTTGATTGCCAGGTAGTAGACAGTGACTGAAAGAAACAAACCTTAATTTGCTATTAAGTTTGAAAGCACGGATAAACAACAAAAAAACTTAAAGAGATGTTATTTTTCAGCCTTCATTTTCATATTCACACATCTGTTCATCATATCCATTTTAGCAGTTTCCTACTTAAAGCTACCACAAGAGTTGTCTAAAAATGTAATAAGGTAGAAATACAGTATATTTTCATCAAAAGTCAAATTCTTTTTTCTTAGCAGAGTTTCCTCATCAAGTTTCTAACTGCAGTTTTTAGTTGCTTAAATGCTGCATAAATATTCTACAAATACATTGCTGCAGTGACATTACTATGTGCATGGAAACTTTCAGAATTACCAAAAGCCGCCTCTTTAAAGGCAAACTCTTAGAGAAAACCCTCAAATATCAATCGACTTCAACACACAAAAGAGAAATCACCTGGAAAGCTCAAGCTGCAGACAAAATTTCAAAAAGCAATATAGCCAACAGGGACTCATAGACGAGGGATGGAAAATGTCAATGCAGGTCTCATAAAAAAAATTAATTTGGGTGGGTGGCGGGTGGATGATTTAAGTGCAAATTTGCATGACATCAGAGCTGATCCGAGCATTTCTAATGCCTTATCAGCTTCCTGGTTAGCGAGTCCAATGTCCCGTAAAACCCCCCACCCACCACAATTTTTTCTCCTTAAGGTCTGCAATGACCTCATGCATTGCCTGTCTGAAATTCAAATGAGGAAAATCCATCCGTCCAAAACCTTTGATTCTGATATATTACCTTAAAAACTATGTTAATAAAAGATTGACCTCACAAACAGCAAATATTGCTTCAAAATATGCCTTGTGCTAAACTTTTTATTAAGGGAATAACAAAATTTACAAAAAGTTTGCAAGTTGTCCAAACAACATTTACTCACCGTTTTATAAACAAGGAATATTCAATTAGCTGCAAAAAGAGTATTAACTAATTACTACTACTACTATACTGCTACTAATAATAATTAGACTGAAATAGAAAAATATAATAACCACCAAAAAAACAGACCAGTGAGACTTTGAAACTTTATATTTCTTTGAGACATGTTTTTTTCATGTTGTGCACTTCATGAAAGTTTCTCTTTTATCTACTACATGCATTTATGAATATCAAGTCCCGATGCAGTCGGTTGAATGCTGAACAACATGAACATACTAAAAACAAAGCCTGACGGAGAGAGGAGGAGTGAAAACCAGGGAAGCACTTAGGAAAAGAGACCCATGGAGACTGACAGGGCATAAAACTAGTCCAGTACAAAGAGTGAAGTGACAGGAAGTGTTATACTGTTGCAACCCCCTGGGCAGGGAAGTATGGCCAAAGTGCAGCAACATCAACGGTTCAGAGCACAGCGCAGTAGAGTTTTGATCGCCACAGTGGTTTGTAGTGATTTTGCAAGTATGCTTTTGTGTGAAACGTGTATGAAATGAAGTGTGTGTTCATGTCTGATTACACTGTACACATGTGGGTGACAAACTGCACTGAAAAAAAAGCTACTACGTCAGCAGTAATTGTTTGGGGGGTTTTTTCTCCCCCAGGGGAGTGAGGTGGAGGGGAGGGGATGATGACAAAGCTGGTGAAATGATGGGCTGTAGATGCCCTTCACCAACCTCTGACCAGCAGCTGTTGATAAAGAGCCGTGTTCTGCACAGGACCATAAAGGTATTTCATCGTCTATTCTCCATCTGCCCTGAATTAGTACTGCAGTGCCTTTTCTCTGTAAAAATTCAATCTTACAAAAAACATTACACAAAAATGTCTGTTCGGACTTGTAGACAGAGGCAGACTTATCACTATAATTGATATTTGGAAGATTGCAATTTTTACCTATTTGCTGAAACAAGTAAACATTAGTTAGTGTACCTTAGGTATACTTACTGGAAAATAACTTTGATTACATTTGTATGATTGATATGTCAGTGAACCCTTTGGAGGAACACTTAACATTGTTAAGTGAAAATGTCAAAGCTTTTGAATGTTTGTTTATGTTACTGTGCATATAATGACTTTTTGTCCTGCCAAGTGAGGACAAGAACTATTATAATAATTAACATTATTATACATTACAATCGTAAATATTTTGTCATGAATGCTGGATTCTGTTACAGGTCATTCATTTAAAAAAAAGTATTATTCTGAAAAAACTGCAAAAAAATTAATTCATCTAATGAAATCACCTTAATCATTTAAGTTTAAGTAGGGTTTTGCTGACCTTATGATAGTTCTGTTACTTACTGCCCAGCTTGTTCAGGCTGTAATCACTTTACTAAATCTTTTTAAATCTTCATTTCAAATCTTTATTTCATTAGCGTGACAACAATAAATGCCATTGGTCAAGTTTGTTAATATGCAACAATGCACACTTAATGAGTCAAATCTTGAAATGTTGAATTAAAATTAAAGATTTCATCTTATTGATTTGGGATAAAATATAAGTATAAATTAAGAAGGGAAAGAGAGAAAGATAACGAAAAAAGGTCAATCAATGTAAACTGCAGTCAAATGAAATTTTCCTTTTTTCCCTGTTTTAATTTATGTATTTTTTTAAGTCTTGTGGTAGCATTGGTTTTTAAGCTCCATTTCATTAAATTGCATTAAAAGGCTTTCTAATCGAGACAACAGATGGACAAAATAAGAAAGCACCGTTTTTTGTCCATTTTGAAAAAAAGAGGTGAACTAATAAAGCAGTTGTGTTTTGAATTTTGTACAGCAAACATGCTCACTTTGACAATTTTTTTAGCTTTGTAAAAATAATAAAAGAAATAGCTTCACTGTACCACTATGACGTCGCCAGACTAAGATAAAAAAGAAATTAAAAAACTTTTGGAGAAGTGTCTACAACATGAAACCTTAATTGAAACGTTTCTTTAATTTTCCCTAAAACTTTTCACATTTAATAATTTTCATTTTTACCAAAATCCCAAAAGAGTACCAGTTATTTTCCTGATTCTGACTCTAAATCAGCTCTGCGAGCCATGACTGTTGTCTCGCTTAAGATTTTTTTTTTTCCAGAATGTGTCTCAGTGCTGCATAATTTACAGCCCCCGCATGTTTTTCTAAGTAAATACATGCTGAATAATTGCTGCGCTCCAGCACACTCTGCATCTCCACTCCCCTTAAAACTGTGACAGCATACTCACTGCCTTATCGTGTCCAAACCACATCTTGACTAGAGGGCTGTTGTTTGAGGACTGTGTCTTGAAAACCATTGGGGAAAAGCTGAGGGTCCCCTAAAGGCATGACCTTCCCCAGCTGCCACCAATTATATCAAGGCCTTATAAAATATAGATTATGTGCCGTCCCCATGCTGACATATCTAAAGGCTTGTTGCATAGCGAGTGTGTGAAGAGGCAGTGGGTAAACCCTTAGGGGAGACTAGGTTGAGTATGACAAGACAAGGGGAATACAGTAACACATAGGATAACCTTGATGAGAAAAACTCCAGCCAGTTCTTGCTAAAAGAAGAAAATAAATAAATAAAGAGGCTTCCAGGGGATTGTGTGATCAATTCAAATCTAATCAAGCCTCTAAATATTAAAATGCACTGATTGCAATGATATTCATTAGCCTAAACTGTGATCCAGACCAATAACCATGTATTATTAATGGATAGGAGCTGAGTTTGGAACAATTGGTATTTAAGTTTGTATCTTAACCTTTCAGCATAAATGTCAAGACAAATTCTAATAGAAAAAGTTTGAAGTTCACCAAATAGTGATTTCATACATATCAACTCCAGTGTGTTTCTGGGCTTGCATGTATTTAAACCCTGAAAGGCGATCTGAGATGAGATTTACAAACTTACAAAATATTGGCAAGGTTTCACATTTCATAGGGATGCATGATAGAAAATCACGAAAGCTCTGAAAACCTTGCCTTCACTTTCCACACACACACACATGCACATACACACACACACACACCAAACACTGTTTATCACCGCATAAAAGATGTGCCAGTGGCAAGATGCTCCTGTGATGTAATCAGCAGCAGTGCAGGAAGACAAATCTTGTCAATAAGAAAATAATCTTCAAGTAAGTGAATCCTGCCTCAGGGCTTTCATCAAATATGAGGTATTGTTATCAAATGTAATCTTCTGTGGGATTCCACATGTTTTTGGGGGATTGTCACGGGTACAAAAGGCCCCTTATCATATCACATGTTGCTAACAGAATTGTATGGGATCAAGTTTCTAAAATGAGTAAAAAACTACATGTTGGGTCTGCACTGACACAGCATTTATAAAACCAAAGAGAGAGTGATGTAATTACTCTAGCTAAAGTTACTGCCTGAAAAAAAGCCAAATTATCATTATATTTTACTATTTCATTTTATCACAACCAATCCTGCAAGTTAAAAAAACACATTATACATTGAATTACTTTTTTTTTATTTGAACATTAAGCTGCAAAGTTTGTAGAATCCCAGTTTTGTCCATTTTCTGTTGTTACTTGTTCAACCTGATATTTTCTCCTCACAAGAGAAGAATATATCTGGTAGAGTTGTTTTTACAGTGTCATAGTCATAGAAATTAAATTTGTCAGTAAGAACGATACTTCCCTTACTGTTAATTAAAAATGCCTCTACAAAACATGACAAAGGTCATTTTTTGATTTTTTGACAGTGGATCAGTTTGACATTTTGCAGGGAGTAATGGAACAAAAAGAATGAAACTATGTTCAGCGGTTAGAAGAAGGTTACATGTTCCAGACTGAAACCTCCAACTTCTTGAGCAGTGAACCACCATCTTGCCCCTTTATGACATGATCAAGTTCCCTAGTATTAAATTTAAATCTGAAAAACTAAATTACTGCTTTTTGCAACTTATGCTTTAACACCAAATCATCTGCCATTGTCTTCTCAGTAAACTTTACTTACTGACATCATGAGAAAACTAAAGTACTCTGCTACTCTGTGCTGTACGGAAGCCCTGAGTGGACATGGTTTATTTTTTTTTACAAGCCGTTTTCTCAAGATGACGAGGTAATAAGTTTAATTACAAAAAACAAACTTTGTTTTCTCGAGATAACCAGATAATAACTCGTTAAAACAAAAAAACGAACTTTTATTATCTCGTTATCTCGAGAAAATGGCTTGTAAAAAAAAAAAAAAATTAAACCATGTCTGCTTAGGGCTTCCGTAGTGCTGGGACTCTGCTGGTGCTGCTTTATGGAGCAGACACCAAATGAAACAGACATGTCATCTGACTGTATTGATAAAAAAAGCAAAACAACTGGGGTGGGGGGTGGAGATGGGGTTGGGAGTAATGTCATCTCTGTAATCCTGTGTAACACTAGCATGCTGCATTGGCTCTGAGTGTCAAAACTGGATAGAAATGTCAAGGTGTGTGGAATTGTCAGATATAACAAAATTTTGGGATACTGTACTGGACTGTTTATGGTTGGTTAAGAAACATTGGATGACTCTCTTATCGGCCTCGCAGCAGAGTTTAGCTGCGGGCCCCTGTGTACCCACATGTACACATTTTATGTTAACTATACCCTGATCCAAGTTTGATGTGTGATGGTAAGTCTGTAATTATAAACGAAATAATGCACACCAATTAAGTACATTTACTGAAGTGCTCATTTTAAGTTGCAGCAGTAAAATTTTATGTTGACACAGGACCCATATAAAGAACATGGGCTAATGACTTGGCAAAAATACAGGAGCCAACTTAGGTGTCCTTACCATTTCATTTTTTATTTTACTTAGTGTTTTGTATTAATTACCAAAAAAGTAAGGCCTCCCAAGGGTCATAGCCCCAAAGCAGGGACCTTTTTTTGGCCAATTAGGTAAAACAACCTTGGATTTAGTAATCATTTTTTGCAATAGACACCTTAACCTATAATACTTATCATAAAAAAGTCCTCCTGAATTGTGTAAACTTCCAAGAAATATCCTAAGCAGCACTTTTTTAAACCTGTCTCTCTTTTCTGCAACTTCTCTTCTAAGAACTTAAACTCTTGTGTCAGCTGTTTCTCCCAACCTATAAGCATAAATCTGTGGATTTGATGACAGACGACAGGGGATTGGCTGCAGAGCCAAGGTGACTGGCAGGGGCGACTATTTCACCTTTGGCGTTCTCTGTTGTGTTACAGTCGTCTGATCATATGCAGACACACAGACAGTCATTGAAAGGCACAGATGTGATGTGTTTGTTACAGATAGCAAAGGCAGTGTCATTATATGGCTGCAAGCAGAAGATGAAATCGGGTCAAGCGCCCTCTGCAGCTCTCTTAACCTTTAAGAATGGATTCTCTCGTCCTGGCTCTGCTCATCCATGGCCTGGAGACTGCGGAGAAATATGTCTGTCATTCATTCATCTCTTGGATCCTCTTTTGAGTTTTTAGTTTTGGATTTTTGTCTTTAGTCTTGTACACATGTAAACTCTTTCCTTCCATCTTTTTTTCTCTTTTCTGTTTTCTTTTTCTGCTTCATTTTTCTCTGTCTATCTTCTCTCTTTCGCTCCATTATCTCTCAAGCTCCATCTTAGGGGAAATTTGCTTAGCAGCCTTGAGCATACTTGCTTTCCAATTAAATCAAGATGTATTTGCCTTTCAAAAGTCTCCCTTTCCTCACTATTTCTCCCATCGGAATAATTGATGGAGGTCTCTGGCCTCATGATGAATGGCTTCCAAGCCCGGAGATGAATAGAAAGATGAATGATTTCACCCCTGCGAGGGCCAAAGAGGGCTGGAACAAGGAGTGCTGACATTGTGACAAATACACTGACCAGAGCAACCAAACCTGGCCGAATCAGCAGGGGACCGAGGGGTGGCACGCGCTCGTTGTTCCTCAACAGACGTATGTTTTGCCGACGCCGTCTTTGCGCGTCTTTGCACGTCTGTCTACCCCATGGATAATTACCTGAGCCTCGCAATTACCTGCAGGCACAGCAATAATGCTGA
>JAPZDY010000004.1:2940671-2963176 GCA_029783645.1 Ctenochaetus hawaiiensis | reverse complement strand
GAAATTAATTTTAAGGTTAAACTTTTATGCTTATTTGTTTACGTCAGTTGCTGTTGGAAGGGTCTGTCTGACAGCAAGTTAAAGCTAAATAAACATTCTAAATATGCATGTTATTAAACTTTTACACTTTTTGTTTTAAGCAGGGTTTTTCTTAGGTACCTAAAGTGGGTTTTGTTGCTGCCTCCATCCACAGCTGTTCATTGCCTGACTTCCTGCAGCAGTACTTATTCTGCTTCTCCAAACTAGGAGCATTTTTTGCACTGAGATAATTAACTGACTATGAACAAGCACCTCACACAACCCCACTTCAAAAAAAACCTGAAGTATTTTTTGTTCAAATTGAGTTAGTAGGCAGTGATTGTTATTCTGTGTGTTTGATAAATGTAATCCACATCTAATACAGTAGATTTTTGTGTTCTTTGGTTCTCATCTTCTGGTACTGGTTGTAAAGAGTTGTCACACAAATCCAGTATTTCTGCCCTCTCAACCAACATGCGGTGATCAGAATTCTAAAAAGAATGAAAGTTTTAGGTCTTCATGAATTCAGTAACTTGCAAACAACAAAAAATGAATTTGACTGAGTGTTTGGATTGGACAGGTAGATTTACTTCTGGATTTAACTTTAATAAAATGCTGTGAAACTTCATCCCTTTCCATGATGTAATTTTTTGTTTGACCCTCATCCTGTATCGATAAGTACTTCCAAATCACAAGGAAATTCTTAAGCACAATAGGTGGAGTGCTCCTTTAATAGGTCTTCCATTAAACTTATAATATTTTTACTGTTATTGCAACATAAGGAGAGCCAAATCAGAGACAGGACTTTTTTTTTCTACTCCGGGATATTTGAAATAAAGCACTGAAATATGAACCTCATTTTACACTGAGCTGTTTAAGCACCCACTTGATTCTGACCAGCAGCACAGTCATTCTTGCTGTGCAACATTTAATTTGACATTTAGTCTCCTTTGGGACAGTTTTACCACAGCCTGTCAGACATGCACTGCCAGAGGCTGCCTTTCACATGTAAGAAGCTGTCTACAGTTTATTTGCATTTTTTACTTTTAAAAAGAACTTCATCTCCATCAACCGCTCCTTTGACTCCAAATCCCTGACGGATCGTAGCATGTGGTTGCGCTCTCCTTCTGCAACCTTTGTTCATTTTACATTCTAATGTTCATCTGGTCCAATTAGGTTCAATTTCAGCACACTGGCTCCTGGTCAGTTTTAATTAATTTGCTGCAGTCTCTTATAATTATGCCTTGCATTAACCATGCCTCCCAAAAGAGTCTCTCCTCCACCAGCTCATCTGCACACTCAGACTTTGGTGCTCTTCACAGTCTGCCTCAGACAGTCCGTTTGCAAGCACTTTCAAATGAGATCAGAGAATTTGAGGTTTAGATTCTTGATGATATCAACTTTCTTGTTCCGACCCGCCCTCCCTGTCCGCGAGCTCAGTGTAAATGGGTGAGTTGCCTCTGGGCGATGGAATCCATGCACGGCCCAAATTAAATTCCAGAGTCGCAGATGACTTCGCTGACCTTCTGGCTTCCTGAGTTCAGAGGAAATGATTGCAGCATGTGGACTGATAATTAACTACCTTCAAAGTACTCTACTATACACATCAAACCCTTTGCAAATCATGAAAGGAACACGGCATCTCTTTGGACCTGTGAGGCTTAATATCCATAAGCCTCTCTAAAGAGTTGATGGGAGGGTTTTTTTTAGTATTTCTCCTCCTTAGAGTATTTGCCTGAGATTAGGGGTTTTATACAGGACAATCCCTGACAGTGGCAGGCTTTACTGTCGCGCTTATCTATTTTATTGGAAAAGAAAATGACATCAAATCTATCCTAAACTCAATTTCCCAAAGAGAAATAACCTTTTGATGTATTGATTAAATCTAATGTGCTTTTACAACCTGTGGAGAAACATCTGCCTTCTGATTGTGTATGCACTAAAACTGCATCAGACTTACCACTGTGTAATTTAAAACATATACCAACCTGAGAGCTCTTAGAAAACTAACTCCACTATCAACAATAACCAGTATTGTCATATAGGGGTTTGCGCTCCAGTCAATGCTTTATAACTCTTTGAATAGGAGTAAATTAAATTTGAGACAGCAGGTGTCCCAGTGAAAGGCATTTGTCTGAGAGCCATATTGCTTGTGAACGCGCTTTTCAATAAATATAAGATAAACTTCTGCCATGGCAACAGTGGTGCATGCAGACACAGAGGCTACCCTTCAACCTTGCATCGTTTGGCTTTAATCTGTTATTTTTTCAGCTCTGTTGCTGAAACATGTATGATCTATTAAAGAAATAAACCCATTAGCATTAGAAAAGTAAGGACAGGGTTTAGATAAAGGAGGAGAGAGAGGAGAGCTAAGGTAGGAGCAACCAGCCCAGCCCTTAGCTAACGACCAGTTGCAGGAAAATGAAATGAATGAAACTGAACACTGGCTGTCTAAAAAAATGCGGACAGTGAGAGACTTCAGTGCCCACATTTTTTTAGACACCTGTGTCCACTAAAACATCCTACATTCAGTTGTTGCATTTGGTCAGCAGACCGTGTT
The DNA here is from genome assembly GCA_029783645.1 of Ctenochaetus hawaiiensis. Classification (NCBI taxonomy): domain Eukaryota; kingdom Metazoa; phylum Chordata; class Actinopteri; order Acanthuriformes; family Acanthuridae; genus Ctenochaetus; species Ctenochaetus hawaiiensis. The sequence continues at coordinate 2,960,598 of JAPZDY010000004.1, read as the reverse complement.
ACAAGCAGGGCTTGTGTATGAGGATGGGAGGCAGACTGTATGCTTGCTTAGTGCTTAATGAGTTAAAGTTGAAGACAATATCTGAAAAGTGTTTAACCCTTAATGAGATGACAACAGATTTATCTTCCAAGTCTTACCCATGTGATTTACATCCCACCTTCTCCTCTGCTTTCAGATTTGTACACACTGTCTTGATATGAAATGTATAAAGTGCTTCAACAGGGTGGAACTGAAGCACGTCATTTGTGTTAATCAGCAGCCAGTTCTATAAGTAGCCACAGGTTAAATATGTGTCCAATATAATCATCTCTTACAATAATAGAGAACATTAATATTTTTGAGACGTTCTCAGTATCAAGCAGGGTTGAATGTTTAACCTTGATTTTATGAGTCTTAATTTGCCAATATCATATCACATGTTTGAAAAGAAAAGTTCATAGAACAGTGGGATTTTAAGCAGAGCTGCAAATAATTAATAAAACTGCAGTTTCTTTTTAAATTTTCTTTCAGGTTGTGGCATCAACGTGGTTGTATTTTTTTGTTACACAAGAATTCCTCTCAAAAGTGAAAAGAGAACAAACACTGCTAAAATTACAACGTCTTGATCCTCTGTCCTCGGTATATTCGCTTACCACTAACTTGTATTTATGATTTATTGGACAGTTTGGTCATTTTTGCTGACCTGAGGTCATTATTTTGTGCAGCGGTAGGAAAGTGAAACCTGTCACATCGTTTCAGAGTGCTGCTTTTGTGCTCGGAGACACAGGTGCATTGTTGTCGGAGTTATGGTCAAGCCAAAGGGCTATTTTATGCTTGATTCTTTACTTACTGAATGCACATGTGATTTGAGGATGGATGTCTGCATGTCTGGTTCCAACACCATGTTCTGTTTGACAGATGTTGCACTGTGCTGGGAAATTTCCTCAGAATAGAAAAATAGATTTGAAAGAAAATTAACAGAATACAAACACTACTGAACTTTATGCTATTCAAACCTAATATTACGTAAATCCTTTTGACTGTTCTTAACATTTACACCGGGCCTGTCTGAAAGTTTAAAGGGCCAGTCATGAAGACCTTTTAATCAAGTTTACGTTTTGCACCTAAATTTTAACAAGCCATCTTCATTTAAATATGTTTTCTGGATAAAGGAATGTAATCATGGGCCTTTGCACTGACCTGGTCAGGCTTTCTGCACAGTTAATAAAGTCAGATTTAAGACTTTTTAATATCACATTAAACTATTTAAAATCACTTTTGCAATCATACTGTAGAATGTAAGAAGTATGATGAAAAACCAGCAGAGATAATGCGGCCAAGATTTATTTATTACCCTATCACTTCTATTCAGTACTTCCCAGCAGTATACAACAATATTTTCTAATAATATAATTAATCAAAGTAAGGTGACCTGTGTCAGGGTAAAGGCAGAACACTGAATAAATAAATAACCCATTCAATTTTTTGACCATTAGCTATTCTGTCACAACAATTAAAGTTTATAGCTGTTTAAAAAAACAGCCAGCAAATCAATACAAGAGCATTTTCTGACTGGCATCACTGCCAATGGCAGGCAGAAGTGAATATAAAATAGTTTTGTAAATTACATGTAAGAGTTTGTCATATTTATCAAAGTTTAAAAGCTCTTTTGTGAGGAAATCAATATTGATGCTTAATGATTTTTAAAACCCAAGAAAACATGCCGGTATTGATCAGAATGCTTTTATCATGACTCAGCCAACAGTTAAATTTTAAATGCAAACTTGGTAGGTGAAGCTGGTGGACCTGTCCCAGGTCAGGGAGGAAAACAGTCCAACATTGCTGCTCTATGAGCTTCTTTTATGTTTTCTTTGCTAAGGGAGAGACAGTCTGTAGTTTCTGTCAGAGCTGTTTCAGATAGCAGGAAGAGATGAAGGGGGATTTCTGGTATGTTGAGCATTTACACACATGTGTTTCACCTAATCTGGATGTTAATACCACATGGAAATGTGGCACAGTATCTCTACTTATAACTGTAACTTTTAATTTGCATCAGTGCATAATGTACAAAAAGTATGCGGTATTTCTGATTTTTTCATTAAAAGCACATTTAGAACAAGGAACAGTTTTTATCATTGGTATCACCACTTTGGGAGTCAAAAATACAAACCCTGCCAAACTTTTTCCCCACTGAGATACAAATGTCCCACATGCTCCACTTCACAAACAGCTTGTGTGTTTACCTGAATGTGGCCTTGAGGATCTGTCCTGAGGTGCTCTCTTTGGTGTGGTTGTTGTATCCGTAGAAAAGGTCTCCAAATACAGTCTGGTTAGCCGGGATATCTGCTGCTTCTACGCAGTCTATCCCCTCTGTGCAGGCTTCGGACAGCGGCAGGCACGACCTCCCGTCTGGACCACGCTTGTAGTCCTCGATACACCTGAAGTGACAAAGTTTTGAGTCATTTAATGGATTTAAGAATTTTCTATTTCCTGCTATGTTTTAAAAAGTTGTAATTTAAAGCTGCTCTCTCTCTGTGTATGTTTCAAAAGATTATGGAGGATCACATATCACATAGAATCAATAAAGTGCTGTGGAGGGCCAATTTTATTTGGGCTTCACTCCTGCTTTGATTGGCTGACTGCAATGTAAGTACTCAGACTTTGACTTGAATTTGACTTCTGAATTCTTATTTGGCATCTTATGTGATTTCAGAATCTTATAGTGTCAAATAAAAATTACTGAGAACCACCATTAGTTTTTTCTCTGCTTTCCAGGCCATAGTCTTCTCAAATAAAACTTTTGTTGATTTTATGAGCTTTTTATTTCATGTCTATATAAAGTTTGTATTTATATATTCATCCCTCCATTCATCCATCCATCTCCTTCACTACTATAGTGCCTAGTTGGCAGCAGGCTTAGCAGCATATTCCAGACGTCCCTCTTCCTAGTAGCACTTTCCTGCTCCTCCTGGGGGATTCCAAGGCAATTCCACACAAGATGAAAATTATAATCCTTGCAGTTAGGTATGAGTCCACACCAGGCTCTCCTCTCAGTTGGATGTTGCTGGAAACCTCTGGAGGGTGGTGCCCTTGAGAAAATCCTAATCAAATGCCAATCAACTTAAACTTGGTCCTTTCAATGCAAAGTATCTGGCCTCTGCATCAAGCTTTCTCAGGACACCCAAGCTCCTCACCCTATCTCTAAGGCTGGACCAAGGAACCCTCAGTGGAAAACTCATTTTGACCGCTCAATCTGCGGTTAAATATTATCTTGAAGGATAGATTGAATGGTAAATCAAGACTTTTGCCCCCCAGCTCTACTCCCCCTGACAACTCCTAAATCAATCCTGCTTCCCTGCTGACACAGCACTAAACAGTCTGTCCAACTTACACTTAGTTTTCCCATCACTCATGAACGAGACCCCAGACATCTAGACATATATACAAAAATAGAAGTATATAAAGTACTGGGTTATGATAATTATTTTGTTTTAACATTTCCTATATTAGGACCCCAATAAAGAAACTGCAGCATTGAAACGTGCAGCCAAACATGTTAAAGCCTCAGTCAATCCCAGATTCTGAGGAGGAGTCTGTTGTGCACCAAACCTAACACTAGTAAACATTTTGGCATGGTAAATGAAGTTAGCATCTTCAGTTTGTTTATGCTGTTGTAAGCTTGTGACTGGCAGTGACTGACACAGTACAAGCGGTCCTGTTAATGCAAACTCAATGATAAGCAAAATCCTTTTTGGAGGTTTCAGGGTTATTTTTGGCATTTGACCCTCGAATATGTGACAATCTGAATCATCGTTCTTCAAAATCTCAGATTTTAGGCAAGTGAACAGACATCGCCTCCTTTAGTACAGGAATGTGAAAACAATTTAAGTTACAATCTTTAAACTGACACAAGTCAGTGTAGTTAATGTGTGAAATTTCATGGGACATAAACATAATAATAATAAATGTGGAGGGGATCTATAAAGGTACAAAAAGCACAGTCATCAGATGGATGACACCCATGCAGTTTGAACTAATGTTTTTGACAAGAATACAGATAACAATAGAGTTAATAGAGTAACACAAATAAGGGGATTAAATACTGATACAAGGAAGGGCTCACTCATTTCTCTCAGATGCAGAAATGCCAACCATAAGTAGGGCTGAGTACAGCACAATTTATATAAATGGAATTTTATGAATTAAAAAAGGCAGTTTTTAATTTACAATTACATAATTAGCAGTGTTTACACAAGCTGCAACTTGAGTGGTTACATGAGTGGTTGCTGTTAATTCAATTTGCCATAGGGAAAATTGTTGTCAGCAGAATTTTTAAAATAACTGTTAATTAACATGAACTGTATTAGTTAGTTAAATACTTAAAAGGGAAGTTTAATATATTTCTCCAAATGGCATATGTATAGTGTACAATCAGACAAAGATGGTTTTGTCAAAAAAGAAATGCAACATATTTTTCAAGTTTAAGGATAAAGGAGCGGGCTCGGTCTTTTTGCTGTAAAACATATTGAGAGAGTGGCCAGTCTTTTTCTACATGAAACATTTAAGTATCCTGTCACTTAAAACAGGAAGCCAACTTGTAGCTCTGTAATTTTTGAATAGTAAAAGACATTTTGACATTTATCTCTAACTCTTGACAATTTTGTAACAATTTTGTAACAATTTTTGTCAGTGTCATAGATTTTTTTTTTTATCATCACCTAAAAACTTCTGAACCAATTTACCCCATTTTATTTGCCTCAGCTCTATGTTGTGTGCATGTTATGTGCATAGTTAACCTTCCACAAATACTGAGTCTGAACACATCCTGTGTAGATACAGACGGAGGAATAGAGCTGCTGCTGCCTTTGAGCTTATAAACATAGATACCAACATCATTCTGTGATAGTGACATATAAGTACTTGAAATGCTGTACGCATGTTTACAAGCACACTGTCAGCAGTCGGGAATGCTGATTTAAACCATGTGATTAAACTACATTTTCACTGGGTTCAAAATATGCACAGCTCAAACCTCAACTCTCAACAGCGTAGAATCAGTAAAATCAATTCAACACAACTGGCACAAAATCCTTCATCTGAAAAAAAACGAGCGAGAATCCAACACTGACAGTCCTCTCAAGACTCTTTCATATTGATGATGTTTTGACATCTTGGTGTAGAATATACTCTGTGAAATGAATCAGAGGCAGGCGAGGCAGAGGAGAAAAATGGGAATGGGGTGTTAAAGAGAGAAAGATAATCTGTCAGGGATTTACACTGAGAGAAGCTCTCTCCTGGATGCCAAATGTCACAAAGCTAAAGCTAAAGCCAATCTCCAGTGGGACCAGTAAAGGATTAGCCACATCTGCACTATGGAAAGTGACAACAACAAAATGCCGCTGCTGAGATTTGAACAAAACATGATGTTTAATGTAAAGATGACAGCAAGAAACAACAGCTTGCTGTATTCAATTAGAAAACTGTTGTTTATGCGGTCTGGGAGTGTTTTCACAGTGGAGATACTCAAAAATTATTTTGTCACACTTTTTCACATCTCTTGTAAAACCTAAAGAGACAGAACCATGGCAGGCTTTCATATTTATATAGTACATATTCACACATGTTGGTGGTTAAATTGCTGTGTGGCATGTTAGTAGCAGAAAACATGACCAACTCTTCCCTTTGAAGCCCTTTTATATTATAACTGTACACCACACAGGGATTTTCTGTTATTTTCACTGATTATAAGTCTGCTACGATTGAAGAAAGGCAGCACAGGGGTGGAATTTATGTCAGAAGACTCTGGTGATAACCAGTACGAAGCAATGAACAGGAGGGTGAGGAAGATGTCAATCAATCAGTCTGTACACGTCCACACAGTCCTGAGAGGAGGTCTAATCAGGTTAATAAGTGAAAAACACCTGTCAAGGTGTAACATGGCCGTGTAATGGCATTAGGTTACAAGAGGCAGGTGTCCGTATTTTGAACCAAAATATAATTTGACCTTTAACTTGTAGAAAGGGATTTTTTTTTTCTTTTTTTTACTAAGGAAAGCAGTAGCAAAGGTAAGGGAATAAAATATGATAGCAGAGTTTTATTTAGCAGCTTTATTTTCAGGGTCTTGGTACTGTGCATGCTGGCTTGCTGTCATGCTGTCATTGTTTACTGGGACACCTGATTACAGCAGAGCCATTGTTAATGTAACACCTGTGCTTTTCTTACTCTGACAAGACAAAAATGTCTGCTGTTGGAAAGAATTATCTATTGGTGCATACCACAGTGTGTTATATTGTATCCTTGACTTCATGTGTCATCATGTTTTACATATTTATGTTATCAGGCAAAAACCTTTATTATGTTCTTGCGCATCCTTAAGTCTTAATGACAGGTGCATTGGTTCAAACTTGTTATCTTTAAAGGTACCAGAAGTTGACAGAATATAAGGACCAGGAGGCTTTTCATACACTAATCCAGAAACGCAGGCAGAAGTAAATAAGTCCCCATTAGTGCAGTGACATCCCATATGACTCATCTTTTATAATGCTGTTTATGCTCTATGTAACAAGTATATGCAAACATTTCACTTTGTTTATGCCCTTTGTTCTCCTTTAGCAAAGAAACATGGCCAGCAGAGATCTGCAGAGGCTGTTTAAAAAAGAAAAACAGTCATTAAAATATATTTCTGTTCTATCTCCATAAAATGCTAATGGTCCGCATGATGCCAGTCTCTTTAAATGTTCCTGGCAACAAAAAGGGGCATTGGACTTGTATCCCCTTTTATTTTGATTTAACCTGTTTATGACACAAGAAGTCATGGTTTAAACAGACAATCATTTCCTAGTAAATTATGTATGCAAACCAATGCTAGCTAGAGCTAAATTCACATGCATCCCGCGGAGTCCAAGCAAAACAAGTTGAGTCAATTTAGTGTTTCCCCCAAAACATTGTGTCATAATCAATGACAGTCCAATGATTAAAGCCCAAATAACGTTCAGGCAGACTTTGAGCATCAGATTGGGTAGTCTGTGCCACTGCAGCAATGAGAAAAAAGGATGTGCACTGCTTCATTCACCTTCTGTGTTGTGTAGCTGAAGTATAATAAGATTCTGAACTTAAGTGTCCTGCATAAGCAGCAACATTAAAGAAATATATTTATTTCTAATTATATTTGTCAAGGCCTCTAAAAATAAACTTTAATTCAAGTTTCATGGACTTATACTTATCTGTCATCATGATAGAATTTTATTCAAAGTGGACAACTTTAATTGTGAAATATCTCTCAGCAGCAGTCTGCCAGTAAATGAACTAACTGGTTCAAACCTCATCTGTTATTCAAAAATTGGCAGCTATTTAACAACCAATCCTAACAATCCTTTCAACATCCTCCATCATGATCTCAGTCTCCCCCATGGCTTCTCAATCTTGGGAAAACTATAAGTTTGTTGTCCAAACTGCAAAGTGAGTCACTCACTTTCATTTAACCTGCATGAAGGAGAAGTCTGGTATAAAGAAAACACAGCCATCTACATTCAGTCACTCCTTCCATAAACATTCACCTAAGTTGTTCTACCTGCAGCAGAGACGCTGCAAAGCACTAAGACTTAAGAATGTTGAGTTAAATTGAGCTCGTATAACGATGTAACAACTAAATGTTGTAAATTTGTGGGGGACTTTTCATGAATTTTATAGAACAACTGACATGAACACAAAACGTGGTGTATAAAAGATTTTAGGGAGAGATCAACACTGTACATACAACCATCATAAACTAACAAATATGTTCCATTTTCTCTACCAACTCTCCTCTTTCTGCTTTCCAACTAATAGTCTGTTTGCTGTGTTCAAACCAGCGTGACACTGATGCATTTTTGTTTGGTTTCAACAGACCAGTTAAGGCTTGGCTTTGCCCTAACCAAGCAAATATGTTTCATTTATTTCTAAGGAATTCAGTGAGTAAATAGAAAATCTACTTCCACAGCAGTATATGGATCTCTGTATTGAATCGCGCTTGTGAACGTGAGCAGGGAGTGAATTTATCGCAGACGAGCAACTAGATACTAAGAAAAATTTGTCTTTAGTAGATAAGACTTTAAGGTTTACTCACCATGGTGACTGGAAAGCCATTGAAAAGCGGTAGTTATTAGGAGCTACGGGAGGACTGATGAGAAGCTTCTGAATTTAGAATGAAGCTTTTTAATGCAGTATCTATAGTTTGTGAGTTGAGACAGGAGAGTTTTTGATTTATCTTCAGTTTTGATTTTAGAACGGTGTAGTAGGCAATAATGTCTTTATAATGCAGCATAAGGAAATACGTTTTTAAGGAGTACTGTTTATCTTTTCAATTTAGCTCTAGAAACTATAACAAGAAGCACTTAAGCTTCTGAAGGAAATCATGGTAGCCTACAACATTTTTTAAGACCTTTTCTCAATTTTTGTTTAAAATTGTGATCCAGCAAAATGTTTGCTAAGTATGGTCTATTGTGTAAGAAATGTGTTAATTGTAAAAATTTTCACTAATGCTTCCAATACGTCGTCCTGTCCAAAATTACTTAACCTTTAGTGTGTGGCTCCTTGCTGATATTAATCACTTTGAGAACAGGAGGCTGTTATATTTGAAAAAAATTGAACATCTCACAGTAAAATACAAACAAAACCCCCAAAAGAATATTACTCTAGACAAAAACTGTATCAATAACATTAACAATCGTTAAGGAAATAAAGTGTCAGCAGGTTGCACTTACTGTGATTATTATAACATTATTTAACCTTGACTCATAAACATATTGATTCAACTTGCTTTGTAAAGTATTCTCTAGTAAACACCAAGGTCAGCACTTAATCCATACATATTGATAGAATAATTTAGCATTTTATATTGTTTTTTCTCACAAGGCAAACATCACAAACATTCACATGTTTAGATGCCTGGTGAATGATAAATAAACTTGACATAGCAGGATGACAAATTAAATAATTATAGAAGTTTAAAAATATGAAGCAGCGAATCTGTTTTCTCTTACCCACAGAACATCTGGATGTTGTAGAGAGTTGGGTCATCCTCTAGAGGAGCCAGCTGCTGGAGACACAGCTGCTCACATCCTCCATTGAAACCGTCAGAGCAGTCGATGCCAATGTGGTGGTCGTAGCACCCGGTCCCATCCTTCATAGGACTCAACCCTGGAGGGCACTGTGGGAGGAACAAGTGTTTTTAAATGACTAATAACAGCAATTAGAGATTTATTTTTCAGATTTTTCTCTTTAAAGAAGATGTTCTTAGAGCTGCTTCAACAGTCGGAAGCTGCCACATTAACACTAATCCCAGATGGGACAGGTAAACAGACCCGATAACATCTGTGCCACAGAATGTAAACAGTCAGATTTCTGTTCCCTGTTAGTTCAGCCTGTGCGAGCATTATGCAGTTTGTAAAGCTGCACGTGGCAAGATGTTTCATGTAAAAGTCTCATATTATCAGCCCTAAATAACAGCAGGAGGCTGCGACAGAAGCTGCAGTGGTACAGGCTATTAACAATGGTGGAACACAGTGCACATGAAACACAAAACAAACTGCCCACACTTAAAGAAGTTTATTTTTATTTGAAAAGAAAATGTCTATTAATCCGGGAATAAATGTACAAAATATCCTAAATAATAAAAAAAACTGTGATTTATCTTTTCAGTTATGAAGGAGGCTTTAGATTCTTGTGATAAAAGAACTTGCTGCTTTACTCTCATACAAATGTAAATCAAACATACATGGGTTTTGGACTGAAGGTCAGCAGCATGTGCAGCAACGCAATAAGTTGTACGATAAAAAAGTTGAATTAACTACAAATTCCTGATGAAAAGACTTTTTTTTTCAACATAATTTTACCATAAAAAATATATGTGACTTGATGATGGATTCAAATGGCCTATTAAGATTACAATTACAATTCTTTCTCTTGGGAACATGAAAGTCTACCATAATCCCAGCAGCCCATCTAATAGTTGTTGAGCTATTAAAATCAAAATCCTCAAATCTTAATCTCATAGTGGCCTTAAAATTAGGGTAAGGAAATCACCATTATTATAGGATTTATCATCTGGGGACCATGAATGTCTAAATTATATCACAGGGTAAACCATGTTGTGGATTATGAGGTAAAGCAGTTTCTGTCCCATGTATTGTGCTATAATTATGTCTTATCCAAAAAATAATGCAATACTCCTTTTCCTGCTTAACTTATTCATTCAGCCACTACTCCACAATCAATACTCACAATTCACAAAGGGAGTTTTAAAGTTGTATCTTTTATGTTAGAAAGAAAGAACCTTTGCATAGCACTGCCACTTGATTATTTCCTGTGACACTGGGAATGGCAAGAACAGTGATGAAATGGCAGACAACCAGTGTCATCTATAATGAAACCCTTTTAAAAAGCTTCTTGTTCTGGCGAGGGGGATAAGGCAATTCCGCAGGTTTAAATTTCAATTTCCATACAAGTGAGTGTGTACCAGCGAGTGTGTCTTCACATTTAATGAGAGAAATAAAATCCTTTAGTTTTGCAATGTGTGGAACAGCAATCGGTGTCATAGATTGACTTCAAGAAATTTATAAAGAAGACTCTAAATTATAAAGTTTCCCACAGAGTCACGGACAACATCTAAATTGAAATGCACTCTGCGCTGGGGTGAATTTACAAAAGAGCCGTGAGACCTGACTTCACCCCAGTTCCCTCCTTATACAGCCTGTCAAGTCAAATTCACATTATGTTTTCTGTCAGCTATTACTTCAAAGGAAATTTTGATGGAGTGCATTTTAACAAGGCACAGCTACCTTCAGAGCAGCAATCAGACAGCTGGCTTCCTCTGAGCACTGAGGGATCAGCAACTGCTTATTTTATTATTTGGGCCTACAGTATTCATCAGAAGGTCCAGGTGGTTCATTTGGCTAATAAGGCCCACATGCTTGTTGTGGATTGCAGTCTACTTTATATTTGGTGAGATGGAGCACACTTTTTTGTCTGTTAAGGTCTTGTGTTTGCTATCAAGGACGCATCAATTAAAAAGTAAGTCTTCTGTTTCCTTGGATGTCCTTAGGATTTTTGATTAATCCGGCCAATAAAACTCTGATGCACTGCTCTTAAAAAAGTGGAGGTCATTCATGTGTGTTACATCACTGTATTTTGTACATTATCATTCTATTGTACTGCACTAAACTGCATTGTAGTGCACCCCCCATTACCCTTATCACCCACATCAGACACGTGACATCACTTCCTTTCTCGGGGCTCAGTGCAGGGATAATTCCCAGCACATAAATGTAATGTGATCATACCTTCACTCTGCTGACACCATCATGTTGATGGGCGTCCTGCAAAAATGGTCACTGGATTCCATCTGTGTTTTGCTTTGAGCTGTAATATAAGGCATTGTCTCTGTTTGTTCAACTTCATTATGATTACTTTGACATTTCTATTTCAAGCTTAAAAGCAGAATCTTTACTTGGTTTAAGCATGACCATCAATCAATGAGTAGAAATGGCTGAGTCTTGACAGGATATCCAACTAAAACACACATAATTGAAAAGATTATTATTAAGATTCTTTTATTATATTTATTGACCTCCTGATCACTTGTTGGATTTTTAAACATTAAATAAGTATATTTATGCTTTTTAGCCAGATCTTACGTGCTTGGCATGACTTCTACGAAAGTCTATAGCAGTTTTACTGTAACATTAAAAACTTCTCAAAAAAGTAAAATCCATTACACTGTACTAACACACTGTTGCCATATTCATTGACTTTTCATACACCTTGTAAATTACATGAAAATAATCTTATCAAAATATTTCCCAGAGCTTAAAAAAACTTTTGATAGCAGACATTTTTAGCTTTACATTTGAATGAAAGGTGCATGCATGCATGCATTTTTTACATCCCATTCATAAAGCTTTACAGCTTATTTTTTTTGGAACTTCATGGATAATTCCTTATTATAAATAAAAATGAAATTGAGCAAAGTTATCTGTGAAATTCCTTCACAACAGCTGTCATTATTCTAGCTCCAGTTATGCTAGTCATTATGCACAGCTATGGCTATTTATATTGCCCTTACCTCTCTTTAATTGCATGTATCTGCTCTTAACAATGGTTGTGAAATATCCCAATCATTGTTATCAAATGTTAGGAGGACTCATGATTAATCTGTAGAGCTCTGCAGACTCTACAAAGTGCTTTGCCACTCAGTATCAAATGGAAATTTATTTAGCAGTTATTAATTAGTAAAGTCAACTCATTATTTTATCCAAAGCTCTCCTGTGCAAAATGTGTGCACTCCTGGTCTGAAGGATGGGTTAAGTATTCACTGTTACCGAACATTCCTCTTTTGTAAATATAAGTTTATATGTGGGGAACTGCATAGGCATTAGGTTGGTATGTACAGATTCTAACTACAAACAGGCCATGGAGAAAGATGTAAATGCCACAGTCTAGAGAGTTAAAAAAAAAAGCGGGGGAGAAGGAAAAGAAGAGGTTTTTAAACTTTAAGGAAAAGAATAGAGCAGAAAGCTGGTGTCATCATGACTTTGCTTGCTGGCAGATATCAGCTTGACATGCTGATCCTGACAACCAAGCACAAAGTCGCAAAGTCAAATTCGCATAAGTATACTAAATGAGACTGAGACTGTATTTGCTTTGGGAACACAAATAAAACTTTTCTTATTAGATGTGAGAGTTTTGGCAGATTGAGCCTATCTGACTGTGACAAACAGTATGCACAAAGTGACAAATAGCTACTGTACAGAAAAAAAGGGTGGGAGACTGTCACTGCACCGCCACTGTCTCTACTGTAGGAGCTGTTTTATTCGCTGCTTGTATTTAGTTATTTTTTTCCCCGATACAAAACAGTAATGTCTAATTATTGAAAATGTTTGCTATATTTATTAAATTGGGTTAAAAGGTATCACCTTATTTTGCTAAGTATTTGTTAAGTTTATTTTTTTCATTTTGTTATTGGTTTGTACATTGGTTAATACTTTTGCAGCTAGTTATGGAAACTGCATGCACTTTGATGGACCAATTTGTGTCTGCCAGAGCAAGAGAGGCATACAGGAATCAAGATATCTGTGTTCTTTTGTTTGGTTGTCTGAGTTGGAGAATATAAATCATGAGAAACAAAGAAACTTTGCGAGGCCAGTGGACTTCTTTTGCCTGTGTGCATTAAATGCCTATTGTGCAGCAGTGGTTCTTTGATTTAAAGTTTGATTTCCATATTAGCTCTAAAGTTCACTAAAGGACATTCTCTATGTTTGTCAGCCAAGAAACCAAATCAATCAAAGTCACTCATTATTCTTTCTTTATTTTTATTTTTGATCCTATAGAAACATGACGACCATAATACTGTTGATTAATTATCACATTTGTAATCCATTTGTTTAAAAAACATGTGTTGTGCCGGTAAACCATTGATCTAATGCATTGTATCCAGCACTGAAGAATTGTGTATCAGCAGTACATTTGTTGTAGTACCAGTGCAGAATGGGGACACATGTTGAATGAGCAGTCCCTGGTCTTGCTCCCTTGATAAACTGATATTGATTTTGTCACCCTGTGAGGGGCCTTTATGACAAATGATTTATTACCTGTAATGCAGAGAGCACATGAGACATTGAATCTCCTAACACATCTGTGGCACAGACTCTCTAAATCAATGAAACCCAGTGCAGTCAGTGAGTGTGTGGATATGTGGTGCAGGCTGAGAGGAATTTGTATTGACAGGTCGCTGCACTGTAGCTTGCCAGCCAAAGATAGCTCTAGTTATTGACTGCCATAATAGGCTTCCAACATGAGGGAATCACGATAACTCTGGGCCATTTTCCAGCTGTCCGTAGGATAATAATCAGTTAGAATATGCACCCGACGAAGTCTTTGTCTGTGGATTGTTATCACTTGAGATTTCCACAAATCCGATCTATAATCCTTGGTAAGTCATTGATAATCCTCTCTATGAAACCACTTCCCAACTGAGCAGTCCCCAAATCCTTCAAAATTTTATCTGATTAAAACTTCTCCTGCTTGTTTTTTGTTTGAAATGACTCTGTGGCTGTGAAAGGTGGAATACTTTGACGTAGCATGACTGGCATAATGAGAAAATAATCCAGATTACAGCTCTCAAAAAAAAGTCTTGCCATGAGAGAGAGGGACAGAGAAAGGCATTCTCAATATTTTATATTATTTAGTGTTCTCAGAGTTCAAAGCTTTGTGGGTTTTTTAAAAATCAAATGCAAGTTCAGATTCAAATTATGAATAAAGCCTCAGCATGTGCACTTGGCTCTACAACATATATATGGCTCTATTCAGAGTGACAAGCTTTTGTATCATTGCTTGCTGTATGTCAAAGTGCTATGTAGCCCAATTCAAAGGGCTGTGAGTTATTGCTGTATAGAACTGTATTCAGACAGGTCTCAATGGATTTTTCAACTTTTCAGAGTCAGGTCACACAATCACCTTAAAGCCTTGGAACAACTGAAAGTGTTCTCAAAAGCGAGATGGTAAAAAGAAACCACGCTGCACAATGTAATACGGACACTCTTCAGGTAGAAACTAGTTTGCTGATATATGTTACAATTTAGCAACTGTATTGATCATCATGCCCTTCTTAACCTTGTTAAAATTTAATGAAAATGCTCAAATAAACCAGTACCAAAAAAACCTCACAACTAAGGTATTATATATTTATTTTTGCTATATATTGGTGTAATTATTCAATCTCCAAATGTTACCCAGAATAGTGCCATTTAGTTAAGCTGACAAGGCCTCTTTACAGGAATGCAATCATTATTTATCTTAGATCATTTAGTAACTGGACAGTGAGTAGGAGCACTGTCTACTCTGCAGCTAAGAAGCAGGCAGTACAAAGCCTGCTTTGGAAAACCCCTTAAACCCTCATGCCTTTTAATCCTGTTTCTTAATGGAGATAAATTCTTGCAGTGCTTTTGAGGCTTAAGGGAATCAGTACTGTGCCACTGCCAAACAGCAACAAAGCCCCACAAGAGCAGCAAGATAAGCTATGCACGTTTCAAAATTTGTCTGATAGGTAGATTTTTAGTAAAACAAGAATTACTGAGAAGCTAAACAGCAAGGTGATAGTATTTATCATGTCTCAAGGGCTCTCATCAAGAATTTACAAAGGTAAAAGGATACTGATGATAGTATGAAATGGTTTAAACACAGCAAAATGAACAAATGGTCAAAAAAACATTTCCTCACATTTAATTTATTCTTATTTATAACACGTAAGGTATTTTACAGTGCTTCCAATGACTATTTGTTTACTTCTCTGCTGGCTGTTCAGTAAAAGGTTTTACCAAATGTAGCTTAAGGGTTCCAACTGCAAAGTAGTACCTTATTATGTTTCCATGTATATGCCTGTTGGAATTTAGCTTTGTAAGTTTTTAGGTGGCTAATACTGCAAATATTCAGACAGTATTTCTTGAAAGACATTTGTTCTATGTTAAGTGACAGAAATTGTTGTGCGACAAAAAAAAAGGTTGCTTTAGCTGGATGGTCAGACCCTATTTTTTTTACCTCTGCACACCTGGCAAACTGCTGTGTGAAAGCAGTGTGTGTTGGACAGGTATGAGAGGCGGTTTAATAAACTCTTGAACCATCTGACAAGCGCTGCCCTGCCTTTAGGTTTGGTTCACATTCCTGTCAGCAGATGGTCTCTTTTTACTGTGGCCACTGAATAACAGTTATCAAAAAGCTGACTTTCATAAATGTAATTAAACTATTAAATTAAATTAAAGGTCATACAGTCAAATTAGGTACTGGTAGCTTACTGGAAGGGTTATCTTATGCCAGCTTCACACAGCAGTTTATGGATGGTTTCCAACACTTTTTTTCTTTTCACTCCCTTGTCAGAGATTTCTTAAGAGAAGGCAGGAAGGAAGGAAGGAAGTCCTGCCCCCTTCTGAAAATATTTTTAGCTGGCACTCAGTCTAGTGGAGAAATTAAAATTTTACATCTGTCTGGCCCACGTTAACACATTACCCTAACACCTCCATAAGTATTATTTGTTTTTTTTTTAAAGGAAAGGAATAACTTTGTGGCCCAGATCATAGTTGACAGGTCAGAAAATACTCATAACAGTTGCTGTGTAATTTAACAAAATTTAATGGCTCAAAGATTTCCATCCATGTGGTCCTTTGGGTGGGGTATAATGGCAGGGTGGTGGTGGTAGTGGTTTGTCTCTTCTTTTTTAGTTTAAAAAATCATTATTATATTTTTAATGATCCAGGGTAGAATATCTTGCTTGCCTGTTATTTGAATTTTGGATTGGGTTATTGGCATATTTACTCCCTCTTCTCATCTACAAATTTGATATTGAACCCACATTGTTGTGAGGCTTGTTTTTATTTTTAGTATTGAATAACATTAAAAAACTAATTAAAAACATTTTTAGAAAAACTTTGAACATTGCATGTTCTTTTTAACTGTTTTAAAACTGAATCAGAAAGACAGCTTTACCTTTGTTTCAGATATCTGCATATCTACTGCAGGTTAGCTGATGTCTCTTCAAATGCTGTGTTATGTTCTATGGCTAAGGAGAGAACATCTCCTGGGCTACACTTGTGTAACCATGTACAATATATTAAGGCCAAGTATAACTTCAAGCTATAATGAAATAGTCTATTATAGGTCTATGCTTAGCATTAAGAGGCATATCGACTGATACACCAAATAGAAAACTGGAATGCATTCCTCTTAAACTTAAAAGGTTTCTTGCACTGCAGAGAGAAAAACCCACAGGAGCATTTATGTCAAGTTCACAGAGAAACTTTTCGATTGTGAGGAGGTTTATTAAAGAAATCACATTTACAGCCTAAAAGATGATTCCGACATTTCAACTTTCCTTTCATGTTTTCTAATAAACAAACTTGTATAGAGAATGTTTTCCTCAGGCCAGTGAGAGAAGATAAGTAAAGGGGGATGAGGCAATTCCAATTGATAAGTGTGTCAAAGGTCAGCTTATCCTAGAGTCCTTGGCTCCTTATTCTGGCCTCCTTTAGATGGTATGGTGAGGTCCAGTGCAGATACTGGACATTTAGTAACCCCTCTCACCTCCTTCACTGCTAAGTGCAAAAACCTAACTGAGAGGGTCGAACGGGCACATTTTAACAAAGACCCTTCTTAAAAAGAAAGATCCTATTTTCTAACCCAAGGTCTTTTCATTTACCGACTGTTGGGGCTGATAGTGTACTCTTTGTATCACCAAATAAATATAAAAAAGCAAAAAACAATAAAAATAAATAAAATAAATAAAATAAATAAAATAAATAAATAAATAATACATTCCATCAAAAATTTTATTGATCTTACAATAAGTCCAATGATGTAAAACCACAACTAGCATTTTTTTCTTAAATAAAACAGACATATTACAAACCTGTCTTTTATTAAAAACAAGATAGTTTCAAAATAGTCATAATATAAGGAACTATTTTAAATGCTAAATTGTTGTATATTAATGCACTAACCCTTCCTTAAATCTCTCTTGATATTTTAAAATAAACTGGGATTTATCTTCATCTTCACCGCAAAGAACACTCCTCACTGTACACTCTTTATTGCCTTATCCTTTAATAAACAAGCAAGCATAAGCAATTGTTCTTTTTACCTATGAGGAATGCCAAACTGGTGGATGTTCTTTTTTCAGGCCAGAATAAGCCTGAGAAGCCTGCAAACAAGCTCCTGCAATGAGACAGAACCGGGGTGGGGGGTGTTACATACTTTCATCTGTAGCCTATTTACTATTTTAACTGTATCTTTTTCCTTACCTTATGTATGCCTATGCAACTCTTTTCACCATTGTGAGTACCTTTTCTGCCCTTGCAATATATATTAGAACTCAGTGTCAGTCTTCTCTGTTTTTTTTAAATTATATAAATAGCAATATCAATAACACTTACTTACCAATCTCACAGAAATTTCACAGACAGTGTCTCTGGTGCTAGTCCAATTAAACATAATTCAAGACACCCATCATATGTGTTCATATGTTTTGGTTCTGCTTCAGTTATTTTCGAGTGGAATGCTCTTGAAATCACCTAATTTTGCTGGTTGAAGTGCTCTAATCTCCTTCATGAGCTGCGCTTTGGAGCCACTGCTGCTCTACAACTGTTTACTGTGTCGGTTAGTGAGCCAGCAGGCAAAAATACTGACCTACCATTTCATAAAGCACTGGCATTACTCTGTATCCTTCATATGTCATAGTATTTTTGTCTCACATCTCCACTTCTATGCCCCCCCCCCAATTCCTCATAGCTGAATAAAACAACAATATAAAGCAACTTCTATGTTGCTTCAGAAACACAAACTGAAGCCAAAAAAGGCTAAAAAAAAACATTCACTAAACTAAATGTTGTGGTAAAAAACTGAAGGTGACTCAGATGAGCCTGTCAACATTTTCATGACCTCCTTTTTCTCTCATTGGGATTTTACCAGCTGGAAAATCAAAGGAAACTGTTCACAGGGATTTCATGAAGTATATTATACGGAAATTGGAGATGTGGGCAAGACAAAAACTGGAGATTTAAAAAATACAGAGGACATGATCCCCCATCTCCAGAGGAAACACACATAAAGTTATATAAATAACTGAGTCCAAAGTCTTATGTATTTAATAATGTAGTATCAGTGTAGATTCATATGCAGGATAGAGAATATACTCTACAGTGTTGATACCTTCATTTTCAGTTATTTTCCATTAACCCTGTTCATTAGTGAAAAAGCTGCATTTATGTATGTGCTTGAACCATTTGTCCTTTACAGTCACTTTTCAGTAATTCAGTTTTGTTGGCATCTCAGAAGATGAATTTATTGTCTTTTTAAGAGGATACTGACTTGGTATATTGAATAAAATACAGTTTATGAATATCAAACATTTCTTCTCCAAAGTTAAAAAAAACATTAAATCATAGGGATGAACCCCAACAGTAACTAATCTTAAGGTGACGCTTTTATCAACCCTGTGAGTCTGGACACACACTCTCACGAAAACCCAATGACCTGAGGAGAGAAAACATCAGTAGTGACAATCTAATGTGCTCCTATTCCTCTTTAGGGCTGAGGTCTAGCTATATCTCAGCCAGGTATTGACTCCGCTCAACACTGCTTAGTGTCCTTAAATGTGATTCCAGTCAAGATTGGTTTTTGCTGCCTAAGGGGAACTCCGCCAATACAAAGCGGTATGAAGAAACGCGTTAGCCTGCAGCATACAGTAAGGTGCTGTCCAGAATTATTATTAAAAACACCTTGCTGGTCAGAAAGGTTTATACTGAGAGGTGTGCTATGTTGTTGTGAATAACATCTACTACAGATTGCGCAATTTTGTGTGTAATTGGAACAAGCACCTTGCTGATGGTCTGTGTGGGCTTTAATGATCTTTTTTGAACAGGCATTGCTGAGAGTTCCAAGTGGTAGAGCAAACATTTATCATTTGGTTGATGAGTTAGGCTCTGTGTTATTGTCTTTTACAGATTTTTACTGAAGAGTAGCAACAAGTACGTCTACTTTGTCATAAAAAGACCTTTTTGTGTTGCTCTATTTTGTTAACTGACAGCAGAATTGTGTGACAAAATACATAGTTTGTAATGTTGCACGCAGGAACACAAAGTCACACAAAGAACAAAGAGAAAGCCCATGAATTTTACACGTAAAAGTAATTTGACTAGTCACGAAGGGATTGTTGGATTAAGTAGCTGAATGCTAACTTTTTTGCGACATAGATGTTATGGGGAAGGATCTTTCCTGAGCTCTACCCATTCTGAAGACTACAAGTATTAGTATTACAGCAGGGGTGTCCAAACTACGGCCCGCGGGCCAACTGCGGCCCGCAGTCCATTTTTAATTGGCCCGCAATAAATTTTATGAATAGAATAGAATATGGCCCGCACTTGAAACT
>JAPZDY010000004.1:2913999-2931907 GCA_029783645.1 Ctenochaetus hawaiiensis | reverse complement strand
AGGGGGGAGGGGCGGGGTCAAAAGTTTAGGGGGGTCATAA
The DNA here is from genome assembly GCA_029783645.1 of Ctenochaetus hawaiiensis. Classification (NCBI taxonomy): domain Eukaryota; kingdom Metazoa; phylum Chordata; class Actinopteri; order Acanthuriformes; family Acanthuridae; genus Ctenochaetus; species Ctenochaetus hawaiiensis. Next base: position 2,931,867 of record JAPZDY010000004.1, on the reverse strand, counting down.
AACTGTCACTTTGACGAAAGGGTGCCTGTATCTCTCTGACGTACACTAAGCAGATTTTTTTTCTTTTTTTGGAAAAGGCTTTATGAACCATTTAACAATCTAAAGGTCTTTTAAGGCTTTAACTTGCCAACTAATTCATCTAATTCTTTTATTTACAACAGTTACAGCATTTTCATAATTGGCTTTGTATTAGATATTACAGTGTTGTTATCCTTTACATGTCATGACATCTCATGACCTCTATGACCTCTGTATCAACCTCACACGAGACTCACTACAGCTACAGTAAATAAAAATAACGAATGCTTACTTCAAAAAACAACAAAACAGTAAAAAATAGCCAATAGCCACATTCTTTCACATTCAAGAAATGGTCATGAGAAATAGTTATCGAGCAGCCAATAAGTATTTTTGTGATGTGAAGCTTCATCAAAAAACCATAAAATATTAGGCAGACAAAAACTCCCAGGAAAACTTCAGTGCCACAAAGAAGAGAAGCTTTAGTTAAAGTTTCTATAGTCACATCTTTGAAATGTCATGGCTATAAAGTAACAACAGAGGTATGACATCTCTCACCGTACGTCCACAGCGTCCTCCATAACTGTCATGTCTGTTTTGCACTTGGCTGAGGGGTTGATGGCAAGTTCTGCAGGGGGGATGACAAAGCTTTTACTCAATGGCAGCCACATTCCTTCCCCTAAGGTGTACGTGAATCTGCAATAGACAGAAGGCGTAAAAGAAGTAAGCTTACAGAAACAAGGTCGAGTCAGTGGAATGCAGGTGAAACAACAGAATAATCAGAGAAATTCACATTATGATTCAACAAGATAAGATTATTTTGTTTTTAAAGCAGGCCTTGGGATATTCATTATATGTGTAGTGCTGTGCTTTGTTAAGTAAGCCCAGAGGGGATTTACTTTATCTAACTCTATTTAAGTTTGATATAAGGCTCAATTTTGGATAAAATAAATGCTTAAAACATCTTTGTTAACTTGTGTAAGATTATTTTATAAACACTAAAATGTTTAGGTTGATCAAAATTTGACAGTAACAAGAAGAATGAAGTTGGTTACATATAGCTAACACAAATGGACTTACCAAAGGTAATGTGAACAAGACCAAAGAGTAAACAGTTTCACAAGCAGCTCTACAAGGCTGCACTTTGCCACAGCTAAGTTTATAAACTTTAGTAGGAATCATGTTAACAATGTTCACCATCTTAGTCTAGCATGTCATTTGGACATATTGTAGTTTTAATCTGGTTTTGGTCCTGAATAAAAAGCCAGAGGATCATCAAAGTAAGCAGGCTATATCCCCAGGCTGCTAAAATTTAAAAATAGCTTACCAAATAAACTGATCCTGATAGTTAAAAATTATATGATGCAGTGTCCCTTTAAGCTAACACTCCATTAGGGTTTAACCTTCTTATCGTGCAAAAAACCCCACCAAGTTATGTCAAAATGGCTACTTTTCAAAGATGAATGGTCTTCGCTGCATCAGTGATTCAGAATAATGACACAAGTTGGTTAGAGGTTATTTATTTTCCCTTTGAACAAGCTCTTCTTCTTGCATACCTCTTTCTTGAGCAGAAGGACACTGTGTGCTAATGGACGCAATGCATACCAAATGAGAAACCCTGACAAAGACGGGCCAATAAGAGTTTCCCCTGAGACAAAACAGGGCTATAAATCTGTAAACAGCAGATGTCTGGAATAAGGGCTTTAAAACAATTCTTTATTTGTGAGTCAATGAATATCATCAATCTTTAAACACTCTGCAGATGAAATGTAATACTTCCAACTTTAAGCTAAACAGTGCATGCTGATGCATTATTAGTGCTGATGAATTATGCATAAATACTTGTAGCACAAAAGAGGGGAGACCTGTTGATTAAATGGTTAACAGCCATATATATGCAGACTACACACATTTCCTTGTTCACAATTGTTAAATTAGCATTTTATAAAATGCTAACTTAGCACATGGAAAGGGCAGAAGATAGTGGGGACTGCATGCACCCCGAGTCACTTTAAGAACAGAGTGATTAAATCACTGTAGAGAGTAGAGCATTTAATTATATTCATCCAATTATTCCCTGTTGTTTTTTTGTGGATCAAAGTGCTGCTCTTCCTCTGTTTACTTCTTCTATTCTAGCAAGTTATGGTAGTAATTCTGTTAAAGTATTAATATTTCTGTATTTTTTTTAGAGAGAGCTTTTGGCCACTCTCTCAGAAGTTGTTGCACCATCTCTTCTGGGACTGTTTACAGCAGAGGTACTGAAAGTCCCTGTGATGCCGTATGACGTACATGGTTGAACACAGGAAAAATTAGCCGCCACTTAACGAGCACAGTTTCATAATGGACAACCGGGGACCAGTGTGCTGCTATATGACTTATTTGGTTCATCCTAAGAGAAAATGGAGGTGGAAAACACTAAGAGTTCCCATGAGAAAACAGTTGTTGAGTGGAAAACATGTCTGCAGTCCTCAGAGAAACCCCTCCCCATGGTTAATATTGTCCAAATGGCAAACGCTGTGTGTTTGAATGCTGACTCTTAGCGTTTATCTCGTCCAACACAGGAGAATTTTGCATGCATTCTTAAGTTTGGTTTGTTTCCTTTTATTCTCAATACCACTGTGATTCTAACTGCCTCATTTGCTCCTGTGTTTAATGGGAATATCTGCTTAGGCAAACAAGATGATGACTGCGTGGCTTCAAGGTCTTTTTTTTTTCTGACATCTGGAGTCAACAGGGTTGTTTGGCAAGGTTCAAAGCTAGAGGCTGAAACATTTAAATTAGGATGGATGGCTGGGTGGGAGCAGGCAGAGGACAGAGATTTTGAACTGCACGCCTGGATAGAAAAAAGAAGAAAACAGAGTCTTACAGAAAACATGCTAGGAGGGAGGGTGATGTATCAAAGCACTTCAGGAGATATTAGCACGATGCCAGCTTCCTCTGTTCCTAACGTAAAGGCAATGCTCACAGCCACAAAAGTGGTATAAAAAACCCTCTGTGGGTTTCCTTTTTTATTGTAAGTACTAGCTCAAACACCTTTTGTTGTTTTTTGCTGCTGTGCTGTCATAGAAGGAGTCAGAGACTTTTAATGAAGGCAGTGGCACATCCTCTGTTAGATCTGCTCCTTCTCAAGTCAGTGAATGAATCATATTAGGAAAAAAAGCCATTTAAAACATTGTGAGGTACCTCTTTCAGAGAAAATTGCTTTTGCTTTGTGTTTCTTTGTGAAATGGCTTCCAGATAACATCACGACAACTATATGTTGTTTTACAGGCAGATTAACTGTCCTGAAATACTGCGCTTAAAGTTACTAAGAATGGGAAACATTACAATTTATTCTGAAATTGCTATATAATTTCATTCTGCTAATTGTCTAAGCAGCATAAAATAATGTTAAGCCCTTTACAGGCAGGAAACAAGATATAAAAAAACACAACCAAAAACAATATTACTTTAAGAAGCTTCTTATTGATTAGTGCTTGTCACAGCCCCTGTGGTCACATGGCAACACTGTGCCCTCTTAGGAATAAATGCACCCTTATTCTTTTCCTCTTGAGGATATTGTTTCGTGTGCTTATATTATATTCATGTGCATGGTTTTTAAGTGTGTAGCTTTTTAGAGTAATTAAATGGCATTAAGTTTATCACAGTTCCTTTCAAATAAAACTTGGTATTGTGTGATAAAGAGCGAGAACTCCAAAATGTGCAGTTCCAAAAAGAGAAAGCCTGGTTTTCAGCAGGAAAATTTGATTTTGTGGCCAGCAACAACAAATAAATGAAGGTTTGAGAGCTCTGGTGAAAATAAGTCGGTGACGCATTTACAGCTTTTCATGTTGCCTCCAAGTGGTCACAAAAACAACATCTTTGTTTTTGGTTGAAATGAATGTTCCTGGTTGTCACAGTTCCACAGAAGAAAAATCAACAGATGGACTCACATATTTTTAAAACACAGTCTTTTCAAGAGGACAATATTGAAAAATAATAAAAAATAAATTCCAACTTAACATCTTATTATGGAAGGCACTGACAACATCCCTGTGATTATACTTTTACAGCAGTTATTACTGCAGGATTATTAATTTCTGCCTTTCATGGCCAAATACATTTTATTTCCAATTCATTTCACAAACTTGTCGCTCTAAACACCAGAACACACTGATTATCTGAACTGAGAGGAATGAAAATTTCTCACTCCATTACATAACACATTTAAAATTGTCAGACACAGGTACAGGAGGTATTCTGCAACCAGAGCTCACAAACTACTTCTTAATTACTGAGGGAACGAAAACCAAAGCTAGTGTGCCATAATTAAACCAAGTTATTTGACTATAAAATCTCTGGTGAAGCATGTGTTTTGTAGCACCATGAAAATTGGCTTGATATAACAAAGTTCTGTGAAGTTTCCCCCTACCTGAAAATGCGATCAGAGGGCTGCTCTCCCATCACAAGATCAAAACCGCGCTGGAAGATGGTGTAAGGCCAGGGACTGGCATGAAAAAGAGGATAGATCAGAAGAGAAGAAAAAAGAAGAGGAGAGAATAACACTGTGAGTTAAAATAAAAAGACAGCAGTGTTAAATTTTTCAATGAACCCACCTGCCTGTTCTAAACCCCTAAAATCACCATGTCCAACTTCAAGTCATTCCCGCCTTCCTGGGCCCGTCAAGTCACAAGCAGCATTACGTTGTGTACTGAGTGCAAACATGCTGATTGAAAAATGTATTCTCCAGCAGCTGACACGCAATCTGACTTTGGCTCATATCTGTTTACCAGGGGAAGGGATAAGAGAGGATGAAAGAACTAGACAGAATGGGAGAAAAAGAGAAACAGAGAAGGAGGGAGGGAAAGAGGCTGATGGAGAGAGCCGACAGTGAAAAAAGAGAGACAAAGAGTGAGACCGAGAGAGACGGGAGGAGACAGATGCCAAGAGGCAGAAGTGAGAGAGAGAGAATGATGGAGACTAATGGGGAGTGGCAGCTCAGGGACTAAACAGTCTGCAGAGTGAGACTGTAAGGAGGAGAAGTGACAGCGGCCCGATGTCATTCTGAGCAAACTCCGACACTACTGTAAGCAAAAAGAACATCGACGAGAGAGGAGCGGCTTCCATGCCACGGGCTGTGGTCATTAAACATTTAAGTCACCTCAGGGTGCCCACTCTGTCACACAGTGACAGGGACACAGGGAGACCACCAGGGAAATGAGATACAGGGGTTCAGTTGGGTGGACTCAGGGGAAAATTCATATGTCTCGCAAAAATGTAGGCCAAAAACTTCTATATTTTTACCTGTACTTCTATTCTTTGCTGCACTGACTTTAAGGAATGTATTAATTTAGTAATTAATTCATTATTGATCAATTATTTCAGCACTTAGATAAAACATAAACTATTTCATTTAAATTATAGCGCAAAATGTAATTTTAAGACTTGTAGATATATCTTTTTCATTTATCACTAATGCATGTTGCCTTTCAAATACCATTTTATGACTGATTTCTGTCCAGCTTCTCCTGCTTTTTTAAATTTCTGTTTGTGATTTGTTCGATCCACAAAAAAGCAACAGTGACTTCTCAATGACAAGCTGTTATGTGCTTGTAGGAGTAATGTGTTGGTTCAGGCCAATCACAAACTACTGTAAATGTCTATTATTATTCCAGGGGCGAACTCAGGCCCCCATAAAATTCCAAACAGAAAGTAATGACTGAAGTGGGCTGCTGAATGCAGAAGAGGCAGAAAGAGCCTGAAGGATGACCTCCGTCCTGGAGGGCCAGTCAGTGTCACCACACAGGAGACCTTTGACATAATCCATGACATGATCTTCACAGATGGATGAAAAACACAGAGATACAGTGCCACAGAGCTGGGTATTTCCCATGAAGGCATCCAGGCAGTTATCCACAACAAACTCCACTTGACAAAAATGTCAGCTGGCTTGGTCCTGAAACTTGCCAGGTTTGATGAGAAGCAGATTTGGGAAAACATATCAAGGGGCAATATTCTCATTTTTTAAAGCAGATCCAGAGATTATGTAAAGGATTTGACTTGGGTTGAATACTTCCAAACAGAGATTAAAGTTACATTATACTGACAGCATTTGAAACACGTAGTCTCTAGCCCATGAAAGCATACCTGATGAGGTCTGCCTGAGCTGATGGCCTCTGTTTTTTGGCATTGCTAAGGGAGTGCCACCGAAAATACCTGGAAAAGGCAAACACTATTACAGGGGCTTACTACGCTGATCTCTGGAGACAGCTACAGAGAAAACCAAAAACATGCAGTGTGGGAGGCTGACTACATGAGTGATTTTCCACCAGAGCAACACTTTACTCCACAAATGCTGAGGGAGACCATGCAGGAATGCAGATTTGAATTCAACACCTGCCTTTTCACCTGATTTGGTACCCTCAGAGATGTATTTACTACCAACAATAAAGTAGGAGCTCAGTGGTCATAACTTTGACAGTGATAACTGCAACATCGCTGCCCTGGACTACTTTCTGGTGGTCCAGAACATCAAAATCCACAAATATTTGTATGCTCCATGAAAGCTACGCTAAGTGTGTAAATTTAGCAAGAGATTTTTTAAAATAACGAATGAGTTAGCTTTTCTGAAACTAATTCCTTTTACACCTAGCTTTAAACTTATCAATCACCCCTGGTACTTTCTGTAACAATAGCATCCTTAGACATACACCCTGAGTCGTCACCCACTGGTTGGCACTGTCGCTACAATGTTAGCCAGATGTCAAGGACTTTGTAACAGGCAGATATGAACCCAATTAAGCATTTTTATATGACTTCCTGAGACAGGCTCTGAAACAGCATTTTTCAGTGCCAAAAGATATCAAGTCATCACTTGGAATCATTATTGTAATATATAGAGACTTTGGCCTGGCACCCATAGAGATGAGAAAACCAGGAAACATGAAAAAGCACCTACAACTTTACTGACTCACCTTTGGCCTAAATGTGACTAACTGACAGAGCTAAATTACATATAAGCATTTCTTTTAGGGTTAGGGTTATGGTAAGACTGAATATTTTTGGTTTACTCGCAAACTTAAAACCTGAAGGACAAATTTGATTTGACTGGGGAGTGGCCCTTCTTCTTGGTGTAAATGAGCTGTGAGTGACATCTAGACGACCCGTTCATGAGTAAAAAACACGTGTGATGGTTTCTTGACGCCAACAATAGGTCAAAAGATCAATTTACACAATAAACTTCATCTCAAAAATGCTGCTACCAATTAAAAAAGTAATTTATTTGCCACAACGTATGTCAGAGTCAAATATGAAATGTCACTACATCTGTTCATTCAGAGATGGAAGCCAAAGAAAATTGACTGTTTTTACAGTCAGAAAATTGGTGGACATCTGGAATTCGACATCTACAAGAAAACTTAATTTAATCATATTTTAGCAAGAGACACTTCTACTTTTGATTTGTTTTTTTTCATTAGACTGCAATAGACATCTTTGTAATATGTAAACAACTATATAGCTGTGTGTAGATTTCTGTAGTTCAGGTTCTCTTTTTTATTTTTAAATACTGAGTTATAATATTTCGATCTACGTATCTCTTCAGTCAAACAAATTACCTACTTGGAGTGTAGGCAGATCCCCTTGTCAACAGTTTTTTCACCATTTTTTCCCCTGATAGTAAGCAATCATGAACAATCAAGAGGTTGTTATCATAACCTACCCCTGATTGGGCCCCCATTCACTGCGGATGCAGAGGTGCTTGTGGACTGGGTCCTTCATGTATCCGTCAAGGCAAAGGCATTCTCCTGCAGAGAAGAGAGGCAGGGATTTAATCGTGTTCATTACAGTCAAGCCTTTTTTAATTAATAGGAGAATTACCTGTGCTCCTCTTCTTTAATTTTACACTATTAGACTTATCACAAAGATGATCCTCTTCAGGTACTTAGAGAACTCTGGATCATCTCAGATTTTCAATGAGACAGTTCTTTATTCAGCTAGGTATGCAAGATCTGTTTTTGTCAAATTTGTCAGCAAAGGCTTACAGAGTTTTTCAGCAAAGGCATTTTTCAAAAGCTCAATACAATACAAATGCTGTAAAAATAGCAATAACAAAAGTGGTGGTGCTCCCTGTTGTTTATCAGACCACTGGATAGTTTTCTGACATGTTGATTAGAACAAAAAAGTTTAAAAGACTGTCTTACTGTTATCACATGAAAACATTTATTTATTTTTTTAACTGATTTTTTTTTAGCAATGTTAACAAAGGAGCTCTGCCAAAACAGTGCTCTCATATCCTTACATGATTTTAGCACAACATGTAACTTCCTTGAGTAAGACTTACAAAAATACAGTCAGCTTTCAATTTGGCTCTAACAATATGGTCTTCATGTGTATGTTTTCAAAATAGGTTACATTAAACATAATTTGGCAAAAATAAACCAAATAAAAAGTCCCTATCCAGCCTCCTAATCACTTAAAAAAAACAACAATATAATTTATATTCTTTGTGTTCACTTAAACTACCCTTCATGCATTTGGCTAAGTGATTTGCTAGCAAAATAAGCCAGCTCTAATTGTTGGGCTACTGTGGCTGATTAGCACCTGCATGCTCAAGGCTAGCTAGCACATTACTGGTCAGCCTGCCAGCATAATTTTGCCTGCTAAAAATAAAACCATATTTTAAAAGTATTTTTAATGTTTTCATACTAGCTGATGCTAAATATTGTTTTATCTTTAACACTAAATCACAAAAATCACAATCATCCTGTAATGCTAGACCACAAAAAAAGTCAAATCTGAAACCACTCACTCATCCATACATTTGCTGTCCATCTGACTAGGTTAAACTCATATTATCTGTGATACAAGTAAAGAAAAAACACTTTGAGCTCATTGGAAGTTTCTTACTTTTTTTAGTTCCTGGGCCTAAATTGCAAATCGGAAAAGACTGGCAGACATCCGCAGAGTAAATGCTACAGGTAACTTTGAAACATTACTCCAAATGTTTCAATTTAACTCAGTCTTTATTAGTGTTTTACACAGTTATCTGGTCCCATTGGCTGCATAACATCCTTTACCCAAATGGGAGGCGATTAGATCGGTGATTAGTCTAATGAATAGACACTTGGCACCGTCATTATTTACTCAAGTAAAGCTTGACTAGGACTGCAAATTCACAAAATCCACTTAGCACTCAGGCCCGAGGCAACATTTTGGGGCAATTGCTAATAGGATCACATGCAACACTGCTCAACTGTACTGCTTACAAATGAAAACACTGTTATCATCTAATAATGTTAGTAAACCCCAGGTTCAAGACCCCAGGTTCAAGACCCCAAGTGGGTGAAGATATTTTCAAGATTTATTGCTATATATTCTAAGAATTAAAGGAAACAAAAAAGAAGAAAAATGGCAAATATAAGACAAATGCATAATATGTCACCGACATGACAGGAATTTTTGAGTGAGGGGTTTTTTAATTTCAGTGAACGTTCTGCATTGGCATCATCCTGCTAAGAGAAGCCTTTTAGCAAAGAACAGCGAAGCATCAGCTTCTAGTTCTGCTGTCAGCTCCCAGGAGAAATGTTGGCCTTGACTTTGCTCATTGTGATTGATGGGGCCTCACCTTTGGTTTAGAGGGTTACTCAGGAGTAGCATGTACAACATGCTCGGCTCGTGCTCAAAAGGAGGCAAGTGAAGGGCACAGGCCCTGGGCTTTTATACACCACTGTTAATGGAAAAGGTCAACTGCCAGCACCTGCCAGGCTAAAGGAAATCATATTCACTGATTTTCCTGCACTGGTTACCTAAACAAAAAGGAACTGACTTAAGCTGTTTCTGAGTTTGCAGCTGTCTACATTTAATTACACACTTAAAAAGAGCTCAGACCATGTCAGTTTAAAGACTAGGTCTAGTTTAGCTCACGATCTTAAGGGGGGCTTAATGAGAGATTAAAGAAAAACTGAATATCACTCAAGAGATGGAAAGATACAGTGAGTGCATGGTGACTTTTACAATCGATTTCTGCTCAAGGACTGAACATTCAACTGTTGAAGTTCAACAAACATTCAACACCCATTTATCTTTTAAATTTCAATTTCAGAGATTAAATTGTTTGAGGTGATAAGTCTGAAATCAGTCAAGAGATATGAGGAAAAATTCATTTTCTGATTTGTATTTATTTATTTCAACAGCCTAATAGACAGTTTTGGCTGCTAGCAGCTGATATGTCACAGTCTGGGCCTGAGTAGTGCAGGTTAACAATGCAGTCCCGCTCTTTAGCCAGGTGATCTAAACCAGTAATTCTTAATTACTGGACAACGTCCTGGTACTAGACCATGCAGTGTTAGACAGCAGGCAGCTATCTTTTATTATTATTATTATTTTATTCACTATATTATTTATGTTTCTTGACCATTGCTCTCTAGACTTTTGGTATTAATTCACATAGCTCTCTCTTAATATAAACAGTCATAATATTAGCCTGGGAGATTGGAATTAATTTGCTGTGCTGATATTTACAGCCATTACAGATAGGTAGGCTACTCTGGAATTGAAATTATCTGACTTTTCATGTTTCTTGCTCTGTAAGATATTATAGTAAAGCTGTTGCTTATCCAGATCTCAGCTGTGAATTTGGTGAGTACTACATCTTTATTCCCAACAGGAAGGCTGGCCAAAAGCAGAAAATAAGACCTAGATTTTATGGCAAACCCCCTAAAGAACAAAACGACCCCATGAACTCAACTGGCCACACAGGTTCCACATAAGGATCTTTTGTAACACATGAGTTTGCCAGTCAGTAACAAGACATTGCAGCACAAAGATGCTAAAGAACGACGTAACCGAGTGATAGGGCCATTATTTAGTTGTCAACCAGATATCTTTTTCAGGGACTTCTGTATAAAACTACAAATAATGACAGAATTTTGGCTGACATATCAATATTGGCTATTCAATCTCTCAAAAATCTATAGTGACACAAATATTTATCAAGCTGGAACATAAACATTTAATCTGCTTTCCAAAACTTAATTAATATGCAAATTTCTTCACCCACCATCCCAAATGATGTGTTACACTTGCTTCTAAGTGATGTGGGTGAGTTCAAAGGAATCATTATGTCATACACTTACTTAGCTACATTATTTAAACACATGCTCTGCCCCTCTGACCTTATGCAATTATTTATGTAAAATGCTCCATCTGAATGATGTGCTGCAGGAACTCGGAGCTGCCTCCTCATATATTCCTTACTATAACCAGGCTGCTATTCCAACACTTCCCTTGGCAGCACTCCCAACATGCGGATACTGTAGCTCTGAACATAATCGCTACTTTGCTGCATTGTTAAATATGCAGTGAAAGAGCTGAAATGTTTGGCATTAGAAAGGCAATTTTACATGTTGAATAACAGTTTGAATTATGTACAGAAAAAAAAAACAATAGTAGCGCTACAGCAGCAAAGAGATGACAGGCCCTGTAGCATTTCATTTAGATTTATGGCTAGCAGCTGAACAACACTAACACCTCATCCTGCTTTAATTGTGGTTTCATGGCACGCTAAGGTCACAGCACAGCACTTAGCTCAAACCTGTTTTACACTTGCAAGGTGCAACATGGCCTTATTACTCAATATACAGGGGATAATCCAGTTTCTAAGCTTCACCCAATTTTTTATCACATCCCACCCAGCAATGTGTCATCTTTTACAACACAAAGAGGTGAACTATAGTTAGAGCAAAATGGCTGAGCAAAATGTACAGACCGCCCTTTAATAGCCTGGAACTCTTGATTTGTTGTGTGGGCAGCTGAGACTGCACTGGAGGAGTATGTTTTTCTTCATGCACTGTTGTGTCACTTGTGTGCAAAATTGTTCATTTAATCAAGCAGTTATTCACACCTTGATCCATAATACAGTCACAATAATCAAGCCAGTATGTTATGTTATGATAGGGAAACCTGTGACTCTGGAGGCACATATCTATCCCACACATGTGCCACATACATTCTAGTCAAGAGGGTGGTAAAAATCGCCCGTAAACGTCGGCATCCCAATCGCCCAGGTTTAGGGAAGGACCACACGTTACAACACCCACATCTCTTTTAGTGTCCTGCAGGAGCGGCACAGATATTGTCACAGCCCATTTCAGTTTTCATCAATATCTCCTCCAGCAGAAATGAGGATTGGATTTAAGCTATCTATAGCACCTCTGCAATCTCCCTGCAGCCCACACACTTCCGCTCACTCACTCTCATGTGCACACGCTGTCACACACTCACACACACATGCAACATATGCATTTTCATTATGAATGCATCATATGAAAAATACAACGCAATGCTACAGAAGCCTTGCTGCCAGACCTGTTGGTCCATATATCATTTGAAGGAGTGGGCACAGTGTGGATTAGGGTGTGTGGGTGAGTCTCACAAAATTTTCCAAGAAAGGCAGGCCGGCCCAGCTTTTTGATCCATTTAAAGGTCTCAGAACTCACTCTGTATTGCCCAGGGGAGAGTTATGCTGCTGAATAATGGATGCAAAACACGAAAGACACTTCCTCCTCTTTAAATGTGAGATTTCTTCCTGCATTCAAAATTTGAGTGACGCACTGGCAGGAACTTTCCAAGAAACCAGGTAAAACTAAAATGAGTCATTCAGGCTGCTATTTTTCTCTTCTCCATTGGGGATACATGAAGAAAAATGAATACATTTTTCTGACATGTACACATAGTGCACTCTTAACAGATAAGAACATCATCTGTATTTTTTACAGTAATGTTCCTGGCCCTTTCTTCCTACTCACCTGTCACCCAACAGACTCAGAGTCCCTTCTCTAATAAAAATACACTGACATCAAACCCACCTTCTGAAATGAATACAACTCTCTCATTACAGTCATGGAAATATCTTAGATGCTCTGTGAAAACTGATGATCTTTATGGCAGCAGATGGTTGTTTCTCATTCAGATTTACCTAAACGTGAATTCAAAGTTTATACTTTATTTTTTTATGTTTGAATTAGGGTTTAAATCATCAATCACTTATTGTTATGGTAAAAAATGGGTAAAAAGTTAAAAAATGTACAACATTGTATGATTAGTGAGCAGCTACACTCATGCACATACATGTGTGAAGTATTACCAACAACTTTACACACAAAATAAGTCTCAAAATATTTTCTCATTCTCTTCTATTTTGGTGATGGTGCAGACTGTATTTTGGTGTGTCAAGTATTAGTCTAGACAAAGTAACAAAAGAGATATTTCTTCATTGTGTGTAAAACTGATACTTGTGTTTTTTTAGCATGACTGCTGAAGAGGCTCATCTAATGTGAAGAAGGTTAAGGCTTTTTTCACAAAAGGCCTCATTTAAAGTTTTGTTGTTTGTTAGCCTTTGTTATTTACTATACAACCTCATTTTTTTGTCTTCAAACAATGACTATTTTTGCATGAAAAGTCTTTTTTAGGTAGTGTAAGGCTTCTGTCAACACCTCTGTGGGGACAGAAATTGTGTCAAACTGCATTTAGCATCTTACCTTAACGTTTAATCATTTCAATGATCATATTAATATCTTCTGGATGATTAGAAACATGAACCAAACTCACTTGAATATTTTTTAGAGCTTGTGAATAATTTTACCATGTTGACTGGCTTTTAATATTAAAGTGCATTTATTCACAGCTATACAGTTTTTTTTTTCAGGCTTAATTGTTCCTCACTTCATATAAAACAACAAGATGTTTTATATCATTCCGTTTTACGGCCTGCCACTTTCTTCCCAGTAAATTTCAGATGGAGGGAGGATCAAATGTATTCACTGGCAGAGGGAGTGATAAAGAGCTTGTTAAGCAACAAAATGCTCTACAATTCTGTTTTATCAGCACTGTTCTCATCATTTGGAATCTGAATGTGGTCTGTGGCTTGAATAAAACATAACTTACAGTAGCTGTATATGGCTCCAATTTCAAGTGTTTGTGTACTCTGCTCGAAGTATTTCATATTTTATGTACTCTACATGTTTTTTTCATTTTTATGTCTTTTGCTTGTTGGTTTTGGTTTTTATAACAGTTATATGTTCCATACTGTAACTAGTTCAAACTGATTGTCCATATATTATTTGTCTGATTCCACTTTAAACCCTTTATAGATTCTGTATCACATCTGTTGGTGAGCAGTTGTCAGTCAAACCAACAGAGCCAAGTCTTTGCTTACTCCCATCTGCTTATTATATGGCTGTCTTGTTTAGTTATTCAGCTGACAGTAACTGTAAGCAATTTTACAGAAATGTAAAAATTGCCATAAATTCAGTATTAATCGCAAGCAGTGATGAGTCACATGGTTACAAGGAGCAAATAAAGATTAATCATTGTTAAGATAATGTTTACTTTTCCAACTGAACTTCCTCTATTTTCAGTTTTTTAGGTCAAGAAGATAAAGTTTTATAATGTACCATCAATCAAAAGTTATGGGTGTGCTGCTTTGCCTCAGTATGCCTAAAATATAATTTATCAGTCATTTTAGGCACGCCATCGAGCTTACAGTACATCTATCCTTCCTTCCGCCCCATCATTCATCCAGCCACAGTGGGGTGGTGCTTTACTGGGAACATTCTAGCATTAAAGAAAACAGACAGGATCCAATGCAGTGAACGTAGAAAAAATAATTTAGAAACGGAAAAAAAAATATATAATTTATAATATCTCAGAATCCTTGTGTTAGTCCTCAAATAAGAGTCAAAACATAAAAAAAACATGTTATATATACTATATATGTAAAATGAGATCTCATATGTGGCTGTGAATATCTGAGTGCAGATTCAGAGAGAAAAATGGCTAAATACTTTTTTTATGTTCTTCATAACATTGATTCTACTTGCAATTCAGATTCAATTAAAGCTACAAGAAGAACTTTGCTTTAACAGTCAGGGTGGTCTCATCACAGTTCCAAGTCTCTTTCAGCTTGTGACAGCAAACGGACGAAACTATGTGATGTTCAGTCCAATTCAATAAAATCTTTATGGCGTAGGAAACTGGGAAATGGGAGCCTGGCAGCCTGGGATAGAATGACTGGATCATAAAGTTACAAACTAAAATCAATAGATCAGCATTTGTCCATCCACACTAGATAACAGTATTTTATACAACAACCCTAACATAAATAATGCACTTAGTAAAGGACTTTTAGTTGGAAAAACTAAATTCATTTATACAGTATGAGATCACATGCGACACACTTGTCACATTTGATTAAAACAAACTAAACCAAGAAGGGGAGTGGTTCGAAATGATTTAACATCACATTCATCATGTTATTTGGCTCAGTTGGGCACCTCCTTACTACAACGTGACTTCACAGTCATATTCCATCAGTTTCTTACAGCAGTGAGCAGAGACTTTTGACGGGAAACAGCTGCTGCAGAAGCCATATCTGTGCACAAAGAAACTGAAGGGAGCAGATAGCTTACACTAACGTATACTAGTTACACTATATTTGAGTTGTTAAAGTAAAATCCAGTTGCAGAACGACAGCAGTGTTCATCAGGACAAAAAAAAACAATTCTGGACTTTGGCACCAGCTTCAAGTTACAATGCATTAATATAACTTTACAGAATGATCTATCAATGATAGTAAGTAACAGACACTTTAACATATGTCTTTTTCCTGTGTTACTGGTTGTTTATTATTGATGTAGTTTTAGATTAAATCTCCCTGTTCTTTATCTTCATGGCAGTAAGACTGTTGTTGGGACCACTTTGTTTCTTTTTTGATGGCAAAATAGTAAAAGTTAAGTCCTAGAGTAAACAATTTACAGGCTGGGATTCAATGTCATACCTACTCAGGCAAAACAATTAGCCAGGTGGCTGAAATAAAGAGCTCCGACAAGCATATCAGATTTTAGGGGGCCGGTATTTCCTCCTTATCCTTCACAAAATCCTGGCCTTGAATTATATTTTCCTGCTAAACGGCTTTAATTTCTATTACAGTTCTTCTGCTGCAATTTTCAATTGAGTACCTTTTATTTTTATTTTGAAATCTAATTTTTTAAAAAAAGTGTTTACCAACTTGCTGTCTTGTGGAGTGCAAATGCTGACAGTCTAGACATGAAAACTAACCGATGAGATGTGCAGACAGCTTCCCAGGAGAAAACTAGGCTGAGTGCTTCATGCATTCTGGTTTTTTTTTATTTCAGGTAGCCCAGTTTGATGGACCACAGTCATGACTGCACATGTAAACAATTAAAGAGGCTTCTTTATGCAGAGACTGACTTTCTGACTGTGGTTTGGTAGCTAGAATAACAGTCACTAGTGAGGAAGCTGGTGATAAAAACAGCAGATTCTGGAGGCAGATTAGAAGACTGGAGCTCCACAGACAACAAACCTGAAATGCCCCCTTTTGTCTCCTGCCACATTGGATTCACAAGCCATTAACAAAGAGTGAATAAACAACACAACCTGAGCTCCATAGTACTCTACTCAATCCTGCTTTGCTCAAGCAATTACCTTCTTTAGTTGTCGATTTAGTTTCACGTGCATCAAGATCGAGCTTCCCATTTTCGCTCCTTTAATACAATTCTAAACTTAATGGGCAAAATGTTGACAGAAAGTGTTATTGAGTCTCTCCATTTAGAGCAATTGCATTAGAAGAACTGAACAGGTCATAAACCTCTGGCTGCTGCAGCATGAAAAAAATAAGACACAATGATGAAGATAGATTATGCAAATGCACTTTTTCTCCAGTAACTTTCACACAGACAAACTTTAAACATATTTTACATTGTTCCCACCATTCAAAGCAGATGAAGTGATTTTATTTCAGTATCACACTCACCAGTTTTGATAAGGGCTGGTATAGTTCTTACCACACAGCTTTTGAAAAACAAATGAATAGGAGAGCTCAACTAAAAGCCCAAACCACTTAATCTGTCAGCATGTTAGCGTGTTTTTCACCACTGCTTGCTTGTAACTGTAACTGATGTTACATTCACTTCACCTGTCTCTTTTCTGCTCCCCATCATGCGGGCACATGAGGGAGGAACAGATAAAGTGAAGTTTAACATTATCTTCATATGTTACAGACAAAATTGTAATGCTTTTAAATTAACATTTTTCAATACAAATTGCCTCCCGTTCATCCCTGGTGACACATGAGTACAGAGGATGTAAATTAAAGAGTAAAAAGTTATCAGCAGCACTCATACAAAAGGCTGTATCTTGTTTTTCTGATAACCTAAACTTTATACACCCAGAGACTTAAATCTCTCATATGGTTAAAAGATAAAAGGACCAAGGTCTAAAAAGGATGGGGTGCCACAAAGTCATGTGGCGATGATACAGACTGAGGATGATATAATCATTCCAGTGCAACCGGTGGAAAAGTTAGTCTGACGCATTGATTGGTGCAGTCAAGCTTGTCAGTCAGAAAAATCAGCATCGCAGTGACTGTATATACTCATTTTAAAAATATCCACCTGAAATTTGACTGCAGCGGTTATATTATTTTTTCACTTTTTCCAAAGTTGTTTCTAACTTTTTCATAATGATTCTTTGTCTAACCCTAACCCTTTTGCCAAGAGTTACTGCAAATAACATTTAGCCTTTTTTCCCCACAGATTTAGACCAACAAATGGAAAACGGCTGGACTCTTGAATTCAAGCTGAGCTGACTTGAGCTGACAAAAGTCCAATGGTTCATTTTTGCCATTTCTGTCTTCACCTTTTGCTCATATCAAATAATAAGATTTTGCTTTTTGTCAGTGGCATTTCAAATGACAGAATACAAAAAAAACAATCTTTGACTAAACTCTAATAAAAACTGAAAAATTGTAAAAAAAAAAAAAAAAAAAAAAAAAAAAACTAGCATTGATAAACT
>JAPZDY010000004.1:2903696-2913899 GCA_029783645.1 Ctenochaetus hawaiiensis | reverse complement strand
TAAAAAAAAAAAAAAAAAAAAAAAAAAAAAACTAGCATTGATAAACTACAGAAGTCATAATGCTTAGCCTCACTGATATTTAACCAGCTTGGTATCTTGACAATAGTGGTTATATTTGCAAATGAACAATTTGTTGACTTCCCTCCATGTTTCTTGCACTGAAAACTCCCAGCTGACTTTTCGCCGGCCCTTGTGCTGTTGAATGAACTACAGATTGTTTTGACTTTTCTGCAATTCTTTTTTCATGCCTGTGCAGGCCCAAAGAGTATAGCAGTCATATCGATAGAGTGAGTCCTCTCTCTCTCTCTCCCTGATGGAGAGAGGATGGCTCAGAACCTCGGATAAAACTCTGCAGTTCTGATCTCATATGAATCGACACTGTTACTGCATTGCCTGTTTCTTGCCTCAAGTGTTTTTCAGAAAACTTACTTTAGTTGACTGTTTGGCTGTAGAACAAGAAAGTTTTGGCATCATGGGTTTTGTAGGTTTAGGACCAATTAAAAAAGATGTATCTTTTATTGCATAGAAAGCTCAGTTTTATATACAGTAAAGACCATCTTTTCAGTGTTGTAATACATCTTTCATATTGAAAACGCGTTCTTATCAACTAACATTTAATGTGGCTTCTATAACAAAAATCTCAGTCCAGTGTAAATCTTTCACTTGCTTATGCTGTGTTTTTTTCCACTCACCTGTCTCTGGGTCACACTGGTGCTCACAGGGGTCCAGGAGGCGTCGTCCACACAGCTCGCTGACCCAGGGCCCGCTGGCATTCTGCTGGTAATACAACAAGATCTGGGCTGGGTTCAGCCAGTCTGACGCGTCCAACTGGCTCCCCTGCAGCAAAATGAACCTTGATCCTGGGGAGAACACAGGGAAACGTGGTGAGAAAACACAGGGTGGAGGTATTCAGATTCAGACAGAAAAAAGGAGAGATAGATAGAGGGATGAGAAAAGGACGCATGGGGAAGGAGAACAGACGTGGAGAATGTATCAATAAATGGCGCGTAACAGGATGTTGGAGAGGCAGAAAAAGATAAAAAGGGGATGAAAACTAAAATGAGTACAAAAATAAAAAAAAAATAAAATACTGTGCTAAAAAAATCACACTATTTTAAAATGTTCATTAAATTTTATTTAAAAAAAGCCTCTGGACACCTGACACAGCAGGTGTCACTGTAATACTTGATACTGAGAGTTATCCACTGTGTGATCTTGGTAAAGTGTAATAAGGCACAAGAACCTTCCGAGGTAAGAAAAAAACTCCAATTCTCAGTGATAGAAAACCTTCAAAACGGTTTGATAGGAACAAAAGATAAATATTTGTTTTAAAAAAAAGCTGAGGATTTATTTGACTTCAAGATGAACCTGACCCTACAAATACTGCATTTAAAGACTCAAACAACCTTCCCATCTACTGCTGTGATATTTCAGAAATTAATTGGAGTTATTATAGTAGGAGCTGAAATCCCACCAAGACAGCGAACCCCGACAGCAGCAGAGCCAGAAGATAAAAATTATTCAAATACATTCCAATAAAACAACACCTGCAACATACCATCACTAACACTTATGTTGGTTATTATCAGTAACCACAGGCAGCCACCTGAGGCATCCACTGCGCTGCCCTGCAGCCAAACACAGGCACCAGGACGAGGAAGGTAAAAGTGAAGACAATACTGTTTTGTATATATATTTATCGTGGTGTGTACAGCTATTTACAAATATTTAAATGGTTAAGGTTTAAATAGTATCATAGAAAATGGATCACATTTTGATGTGGTTTGGGCTGTTTAATATAAGCACTGTGAGGATATGAGTGTGCCTTTGTTTGGCTGCAGGTTTACTCCTTGTCTTCTCTGTCCTTCCTATCAGCGCAGAGGGAAATTGCATTAACTCACTACTTTCCATGTATTTCTTGCTGAGCAAACGACTTTACATACAGTGTGCATTTAATTTAGTTAAGTTAAGGTTGATGGTGCACACAGATTTGATTGGCTACAAGCCCTGGTGACTGTGACTGGATAGTAACTTTGTTTATTTTGAAGGTCTGTAAAATGATTTACTCTTCAAACTCTGAACCTGTTCAGGCTACTCTGTAGTTTTGCATTAGAGAAACTATGTCAACAATGTTACAAAAATTTAAAATTATTTAATGGGAAATCAAAATTTAGTAGTTTCTCATTAAAATAGGTAGCTAAATCTGTGAAATGTATGCTACAGACAGCGTAAAACTAACTCCAAATG
Organism: Ctenochaetus hawaiiensis; assembly: GCA_029783645.1. Taxonomy (NCBI): domain Eukaryota; kingdom Metazoa; phylum Chordata; class Actinopteri; order Acanthuriformes; family Acanthuridae; genus Ctenochaetus; species Ctenochaetus hawaiiensis. The sequence goes on along the minus strand of JAPZDY010000004.1, from coordinate 2,911,652 downwards.
CTTTTGCACACCTGCAAAAATTTGAAAATGATAACAGTTCAGCCTTTATAAAAAAAAAAATCACTAGTCTGTTATTGGGGGCCAACAGAGGCCCCTGGACACCTGACACAGCAGGTGTCACTGTACTACCTGATACTAAGAGTTATCCGCTGTGTGATCTTGGTAAATTAGCGGAAACACTGAGTGAACAAAGCCCTGTCCATTAGCAAACATTGGATGCACTGGGCATTTGTTAACCCAAGCATATTTAATGACTTCTTGGCAGGCTCTCTGTGCCCTAGTTAGTGCCATCCCCTTTGATGATCCCTTTAAAAACTAGAGCACACACTCCAAATGGCCGGACACATCTTGTTTGCTTTATTGTGTAGAGTCGTAAAAATTGTTGGGAAAAACTTGCAGCCACCAATCAGTAAGATTTTCTATTTTTATTATGCATTTATAGCACCATTCTGATGTCTTTGGCAGTTGTGGGTGTAAAATTTTTTGCTTTTGCATTATTAAATGGACTGAAATAATAAACAAAGACGTTATGGATGTAAGCCAAAAAGCACCATTTCAGTTTTGGGGATAGAAACAATTTATCAGAATATAAAACTGGAATAAACTCAAGTGTGAATATGCCCGAATGTAATTGAGCAATATCACTTTGGACACTTATGAGCAGTAAATGTTAGAATGATTCATATTAGGTGCCTGAAAATAAATAATTGTTTTTTTCTTTTTCTTTTTTTCTTTTTTTCTGAATTCATGGTTTCACTGTCCTTGGTGGCCCTCTCATTATTACTTGATTTCTGACTCATAAAGTTTCTACAGGAAGAATGTTCAAAATACAGATTCATTGGTTGGTAGGTATTTCTCTTAGTAACTTATCTAATGGGAGAAAACAGTAACAGAGAAGCGATCAATAACAACAAAAATATGATTTAGTCTGATCACGCAAAGTCTTGTCCATTAAGAAAAACTATGACCATGTAAAATAAACACTGACCCCCAACAAAAGCGCTGTCTAGCATCAGTGAGCTCAGTGGCACTGCTGAAATAATTTAACGAGAGAGACTTTTCTACATCATCATGAGCCATGCACCGTAATTACTTTGGTGATCATCTGACTTCTGGGTTCCTCAGGTCAACGTCCAGCTTGCGGAGCTTTGTAACCAGTCTCAGCAACAAAAATACCCTCCAATCAGCTTCGGCTGCAGCTTGTGTTTGCAGAAGGTTACCATATTTTAGCTTGTTAACTGGCTAAACCTGCTAAGTATCAGCACTGAATGTACAGGCACCATAAGCTTGTTTTTAATGCTGATGTTAGCATCAGCTATTAGCATGGCAGTTGACTCCTGGCTTGTGCATCACTTTGTGCCAGCCTGAAGGCCTTTTTTTCTTTTTTCCTTTGCATAAGTAGCAAATATTGCTTACTATTTGGTGTGTATTCAACATTCTTCGAATTTTATGAGCCAGTGAAGGACTGAAATGTCCAGGTTTTGTTAGATGGCCATCCAAAACACCAGTATGATTGTCTCAGACCAGGGTCAGGGGCAAACAATCAAGGTCACCAGTCACTTTTGTTATGGGCATGTTATGAACAGCCGACCACTGGATCACATGGGCAGTCTTAGCGTTAGAATAGATGCAGAGGGTACTAGAAAACCTATTTCAACAAAATACAATTACAGATAGAGAGCCGAAGACGTATTTATTCTCTTTCAGACTCCAAGTGAGTCATATGGAAAAGTTGTGAGGTGCTTTGTTATATATTTTGAATAGCAGTAGATATTATTATTTTGAATTAACAGACAAGCAACTCCAAAAGATTACTTTCTTTGATGTGTAAGGCAAGAAGAAAGGCGTGACTCTTCATTTCTGTCCTTTCCTCACTGTATTTGAAGGCAGACACATGCGCAGCTGTTGGCATTAATAGCTTCTTTCCCCAGTGGTAGAATCCAGATTTTCATCTGATTCACCATGACATCAAATCAAGTCTGATGAGATTGTGGAGACATTTATAGAAACATTCTAAATCGATCCTGGTTTTGTGATTCAACGGGCGGATTCTCCATCTTTCATCTCTCCTTCCAAAGTTCCCACCCTGGACGCCTCCCTGGAATTTTAATATCTCCCTGGCAGGCTGGCGTATACCACCGGAAAGCAGCAGCGCTCCGAATCAAATCAGACCTCCAGATGATAGATGAGTGAGACCAGTCACAGTCTATAATATATCTGGACTGCCAGCTCACTCTCGTGACAGCTGAAAAATGCCAATGAGCCAGCTGGAGACAGTGCTTGGCCCCTGGGGTTCCTTTTCTTTTCCTGCAGGTGCTACATTGAAATTCATTAGTGAGGTGGTTCAACCTATCAGAAAGTACAAGGGGAAGAGTGATGGAGGGTTTGCTGCGGGTGGTCACTGCGACCTGGCCTCAATGTGCTCTGACGCTTTGAGGGCACATTTGCAGTGCGGCCCCACATGGGAAAGCTGTGGAGGGAGGGTGGTCGACCTGGCATTTACCTTTGTCTTTGAGAGAGCAAAGCAAATCAGCAGCTCAACTGCAAAATGCAGGAACTTGGTTTGAGAGACACAGTGAGCTGAACTCCCTAGAGAGCAGCAGAAAAATGCCAGCTCAGACCCCTTGGGGCTTTCAGTGCCCATGGAGGTGCATGTAGAGGGGCTGTATATCCACAGTCTGAAGGCTGGTGTGAGGCTGGTCCTTACCGTCAGCGATGAGGTGCTCCGGCACATGTAGGATTACTCGAACTGAGAGGCTGCAGGAGAGGTGAGAGGAGTAAACCAGGCTTATCACGCAGCTGATGACGCTGATCAGAGTCAGGGTGGTCTTATTGATGGGGCTTCGCGGGGAACCTGCTGCTGGAAACAAACACACAGAGCAGAAGGTGGGAGGGGAGTCGTGGGAACAACAAGCAGTAGAGATATGTGAAGAAGTGACACTTTTCATTCCCAAAAACCCCTCTATATCATAAACATACACATACACAGCCACACAAACATAAACACACTGCCTACACAGGGAGTCACTTTACAAACAGGCCAAAAAATGATGGACTTGTGCCCATGAAAAGGAACTTTGGATCAAAAACCTCAAGCCTCTGAGGTTTGGACTAGGTGTAGCTCAGTGGCACAGAAATAAGGTATTAACTACCACGCCGGGATGTGGGAGAAAAAAAAGAGATGAGCCAAAATAAAACTGGTTCAGAGGTTGTTTTGCAGCCTCCCCCTCTTTACTCTGCTCCCCCTTTTCTGCTTTGCTTATCTCTTTTCCTTTTAGAGTGCAACACAGCAAGTGTTAAACGTGACCTCACGCCCACAAGGGCATGCATACATGCACACGCACACACACACACATACACACAAAAACACAATGAAGGAGAATAAAGTCTCTCACACTTTGTTTAAAGTGGTAATTTTTTTCACCAGCCGAATAACTCTAGATTACATTGTCACTTTTAAATGGCTCTGGCAGAACTTTTTCATTCAAATGAGGCCCAAGGCAATCCTCTAAACAAAAGCCAGAGTAGAAAGTTGACCTATTGCATTATGTATAAAGCAAGTTTATTTAATCAACTTACCCAGAAACTGGACTGAGGGCATAATTTCACCTTTTAAAATACAATTTTAAAATATTTAATACTTTTTTAATATATCTTGCTATCAAAAAAGTGACATTTTGATATTCTCCTCCTTTTATCATTCTCTTGACTTGAAGAAGTACTTCTCTCATGAATCATCCTTTTCTCTGGATCTAAACAACAGAGTTAGGGCAGTGATGCAGCCGCTTTGTTCTATTCTTAAGCTTCGCTCTAATTAAAGGTGTTGGCTACACTTCTAGAGGCTTTGCTGTGTTTGTGACACCTGTGCACACGACGGAGGAATAATTGGCTCGGAGGCGTTGTAAAGGCTTGTGACACCTTCTGACAGCAGCTATTATTTTGAGAGCATTGCCTCTTATTTATTTTTTTTTTAGATCTTCCCTACGTCTCTTTTCCACTCACCATTACTGTACATCAAAGCTCCAAGGACATTGCATGCGGACAGATAAAGCATGCTGCACCATTTCATTTTGACAGCATTTGCACATTATCCTCTTCAGAAATAATATTTGAGTGTAATATTATTTCAAAAAATAGTGCTCCTCATTTCTTGAAATGCCATTCATTTCAAAATATTATCTACTTAAAAACCTTTGATCTCATTGTCTTGTTTGATTTCAGTCAACAAGATTGTATGCAGATGCACTGAGATCAGTGTTACATGCTCACAACCACTGTTAAGACATTCTACACACACTAACGTATACGTATACACAGCAAACTGCGTGTGCAAATTCTGTGCACAGTCCTTTAGGAGTCTCAAAAATGAGCACACACGACACTGGAGCAATCCATCTGCTATATGCACTGTAAAGGTTACTTGTCATGCATCGTGGCGATGGTAATACAATCAGACGGCGGGATAAACTGTCTGTAGGTGTATGAGTCCTCCTTACCCCCTGAGCCCCACGCGCTGTTGGCGTTACCATTTCTCATACCTCGACTCCGGCGGCGACTGCGGTTTGGGTCGGTGTAAAAGGCCAGCTGAGGCTCGCTGTCTGCCTCGGTCCCAGAGTCCCCGTCTGGGTTCAAGAAAGTTGAACCCGCTGTTGGATTCACACATAAAGAAATAAAAAAAATGCCCCTACAATGAGGGAAAAAAAAGCTCTGGTCCCATAGTGAGGAACTTGGCCCTACAGAGATGGCAGGGAAAAGCCAGAATGGAAGATGAGGGCCACGGCTGGACTTGGTGTGAAAACAAATTAGAGCATGAACGTTTTCTTCAATCAGTAACTGGAATGTAGGCTAATGGACATCAAAGCCAAGCAGAAAGTAAATGGTATCACATGTTAAAGATTTTTTTTTCTCAGTGAGAATACTGGTCTAACACTGCCAACACTCTTGATTTACATTTACAGTAATAAAATACAAAGCCTTGAATGGACTAAAAGCAGGCATGACATCCTCGTAGAAAATGAAGCCAGACAAAACCTCCCATCAGAAGTGGGTGCAGACTGAACACAATGTAATTCTTGAGTTTGATCTGTGTTTTTAACTGAATGAGGTTCTGCCTAGGTATTCTCTCAGAGAATGCACTTTTAACAAACTGTACCTCACCTTAAGCAGTTTAATGAAAATAACTTTTTTGTAGCCTTGCAGTGTGTATCTTTCCCAGTGGATTATCTAAGTATACACAGCGGAGGAGAACTGAGCTATTACTGCAAATGTGGAATTGGGTATAATGGTATAAAAAACTTCCCTCCTACTAATACAAAAAGACAAGTTTGGAGAGAAAAAGCTTTCCATTAGGTACTTTACAAAAACTGTGGCATTTATGATACACTAATAAAATAGCTCCTCTGAAAGTAAAAATATCGGATGTTTTGTGAATTTGCATAAATGAGTGGTTCAGATTTGAATGATGATGCAAAAGTGTAGTGTTTTTCCAGTTTTCTCCCTATTTTTTATTGAAAAATGCAGCAGTGTGGGATGAATAGTTTATTTTAAGAGCGAACTACGTGGCTCAGTATTCTGTCACAATATCAGTTCAAACAGCTTATTGATGCTAACTGGTGTACCAGTATGTCAAAAATTTCAGTGGAATCTCTTAAATTAGTGATTTGCTTACAAAAGCAGAGTTTACTTGAATGAGCCTTTACACTCAAAATTATTTCTACAGGCCAAGTGAAACTTCTTGACAATGCTTAGTTTGGAATGGACACAACTACGTATTTTTAAAATGGTACCAGGTTACAAACAATTTGCTAAATTGAGATAGTTGTTGTTTCAAGTATTTTCCAATACAATACTTCAATGAAAATGCACTCATTGACACACAGCTACTGTGGGTTGGCACTTAGCTCATTAACAAGGTATTAATTGTTATCTTTTAAATGAAAATATTTTCTATATAAAAGTATCCATTTAACACTTTTTTGCATTTTTGGGTTTGTCTAGAAAGTTCACACAAACAATTTAAAACAGTTCTGCATCCAGAAAGAAAAGGGTTCAGTAATAGTTGGCCTAAAAACAATCATCAATCATCAATCTAAGTTTTTGTCTATTAGTGTCCTACTGACTCAATGCTTTTTCCTATACCAGCTTTAAATGTAGAGAACTGACATCTAAGTTGCTTGAGAAAAATTCAGATTACTTAGAAATGTTCATGTAGATATTGTTCTTGTCTTTCACTCAACCAAAACAGTCAAAATGCATTTTTTTTTGCAATTATGAAGTAATATAAAGTTACCAATTTTATTTCTAGCCATTTATATACCACTTAAAGTTCACTTATACATATCAGTAATAATGGTTTGGGTCAAAAAGTGAACCATCAGCTTAAGTAAGAGTGTTTTTGTCTCTTGCAAACTTTCACTTTCTCAGCCAGTTTTATGATCTTGGTAATGTTTTTACTCAGGTCTGTTGTAATGCACATGTCCTCTGAATTTTCAGGAAAATGTTTAAAACATGTAAGTTTACACTTGTAGAGTACAGCGATGTTTGCCTTGTCTGTACTGAATAAAATAGACATGAGTTTACTGTACATTGACATTGGTTTTTATTTTAAATTACTTTTATACTATCAGGTTATGCTTTAATTTGACTGTTTTAATATTACCATGAATATGTTCTTAGGCCCTTATGCCACCAGTTGTTTATTTTTTATTAAAACAAACAAACAAAAGATTTATTTATCTTGTTCAATTTTATTCCATTTATTTTTTCTACATTCATATAAATTTTACAGTTTTTTTTTTTTAACTTAAAAAATGTCTAATATGTTAATATGAAAATTAGGAAATCAGAAAAGCAACAAGGTGATGTCTGCGTATTGCTTGTTTGTCTGGTCAATATCTAGGTTATTTAACTCAAGAATCGAGCATGTTTGATGAAGTTCAATTAAAAAATGGTAAAAAATGCTTGCATTACATAAACGATTTTAAAATCAGTGTGCTGACTGATAGAGCTGTTTATATTTTACCATGTACAATGAGCACATTGGGTATGGACATTTTTCCAGGATGAATAAAGCTCAATCCCATCATGTCCTGGGTAGAACTGACAAACATTTTCTCTCTTAGTTACAAAGAATCTCTCTGTGTGTGAAAGCTTGTCAGCTTTCTATTGGAAACAGGGGGTAGTCCTGCAGGTCTGTTCTGATTTTTTGTTACTTAGAGGAATATTTAGACAGAAATGCAGTCAGCAAGATTGGGAAGGCTGCAAACAAGAATTCTTTAATTGGTATAAATGGTTACAAGTGTATGACATTCACACACTATGTGAGATGGAAAACATAAACACAAAATTAACAGCTAAACACAGGCAATGAGGATTTAGCTGTGGTCTTTTTCAAGATAACTTGACTTTAGTTTTTTTTTTTGTTTGTTTGTACCTTTTTTTGTAACCTACCTACCTACCTTCCTCGTGATGCAAACAAAGTATAATGGCAGGCTTTAATTATTATTTTTTTTACAGGAAAAGAAGAGTGCACAATAAATAGAAAATATTATGGATATCCATCCATCCATCCATCTTCTTCCGCTTATCCGGGGTCGGGTCGCGGGGGCATTAGGGATATTTAGGGATATTAGGGATATTTTCACGGTTTTGTTTAAGAGACAATCCCATATATCCCTTATTATTTAATCGTTCTATAGTGTGTATTTTAACTGCTTTAAAGTAGAAAATTGCAAAAGTCATCAATGAACAAAGCCTGACTGGTCTGTGATCTGAGGGATGAGGGCTGATGATACAGTAGTTAATTAACAGTTTTACAGAAACAAACTGCTCTCATTATAAAATGTGTCTAGAATGCAATTTAACTGAGGCATTTGTTATATTTAGAGGGCATGTATTGAAGCTTGTCTTACAAGTGTTAGCGGATTGCGCGTCACAAAGTGAGGGGGAAAAATCCAT
>JAPZDY010000004.1:2881951-2895509 GCA_029783645.1 Ctenochaetus hawaiiensis | reverse complement strand
AGTCCCTTAGCCAATCAGGACGCAGAACACAATGCGCGGGTTCTCCCTTAGCCAATCAGGACGCAGAACACAATGCGTGTTCATACGCTGTAAAAAAAAGCATGCAAAATTGCACTAAAAAAAATCTGCGAAACAGCGAGGCTGTGAAAGGTGAACCACGTTATAGTGAGGAACAACTGTACTCAATGATTAAGTACTGACTGGATGCAAGACTACAAGATCCCTGGTTCAATTTTGTCCCTGTCACTTTCTAATGAAATCTATAAGCACCCACAACCCCTCACTATAAATCTGGTCCCACCATAAAGAAGCACAAATGAACTCATTCTGTCTTAAGTTGATGCCAGAATGTCCTTTACATAGAAACTACTTCAAGGATTAGGACCCCAAAGAGCATAGCTGAAAACTACCAATAACTCCCAGTAACCAGTAACTACCAATATGCTAGCCTGAGAATATCTGCGCTAATTATCTTGCCAACTAGCTTAAGCTGGCTAACATTTTTTGATCTATTAGATCAATCTATTACAGGTCTTTGACACAAATGACTGTAAAAAAAAAATCACTAAATTTGAGCACAATATGAAATATTTAGTATGATCAGGTCTTAATTACTTATTTGTTTTTTGATTTGCTGAAGTATAATTCAAAGTGTTTTCTATCTACTTGCAGTGCTTTTAGAAACAAAGAGCAATGCATGAACAAAGACGTTTTGTTAAAGTGTTTGTGTTGTTACACATGAGAAGGTAATACACAATACAGGAAGTCTAGCTTGAATAGCACATCAAAAAGTTTCAAGATTTAATCGCATTCTAAATATCAACACATCCTCCAATGTCGAGGACGAAACTGGTCCCAACCAAAATGATCACTACTTACTGATCATATAGGTTAAACAAGAGTATACTTCAGCCTTTTTCCATTGAATAAAACAAATAATGACTAATATGTGCACAATAACTCAAATGACTGTGATTTTATCTGACACCTCTATATTTAAGATTTGGTTGTTTTAGAAAACTAAAACTGCAATGTTAAACGAAAACAAAGTGACAACAATCAGGATGTGCAGGGCCTTTAGAGGTCATTTTTTGGAAAATATAAATGTTCTGCAGTGTTTTTGTGTGTTTGTAAATTTGTGAACAAATCATGACTGTTTTTTCCTGTGGGCACAGTCTCTCAGAAGACATTACATTGAAGTTTATTGTACACAGAGTTATCATTTCATGTTTAACAACAATATGCAGAACTAACATTTCAAAAGATTAACTTAAAATATGTTCTTGAAAATATGTGATTGGTCAGTGCAGTTTGATGCAAGATGACATTTCCAGACTACCGAACTGTTTTACTTGACAGGACCCTTTTGTGTCAGAATCTATGCTGTGCCAACACAGTGATCCTATTAAAATGAATGAGTCTGTCTGAACGCGGCATCAGACCTTTTGACTCTTTCATCACTTTGGTATAAAGCTTCACAGACTAGCTGGGAAGGTAAACATCGTTGTGTCGTTTACAGTTCACTGAAGCCATGTTAAAACATTTCTGGCCACTGAAGTTTTTAATATTCCAGCATTGCCATTTAGAGTTCTAACAGTGCCTTGTGCCACTTTTTGTTGGGTGTTTGGGGCATTCAGTCTTTGTTCTCACCCTCTATTATTGATAAAAGAGTTAGCTGAATGTTGTTTTACTTCATGGTGTTTCTCTGATCTGAGCTTGCATCCCTAAAAAGCCATTGTCCGCCACAGCCATGGTGGCTGAGGATGTGCACTGAAACAGTCAAGGTTAGACAGGAAGGAAGAAAAATCTCTGTTTCCTCTAAATGAGCGGTTCTAAAACTATGGGGCTGGCCCCTTGGTGGTGCATAGGGGCCAGAGAGAGCAAACAAGAGTATACTAATTCTATAATACTGACCTTTATATAGTTAAAATTACTTTTATTAGCTCCTTCCCCTATTGCTTTCAATTAAGAGTCCCCAGAGTCATGTTGGATTTCTACCTCTCATGAGTGAATATATATGGGAGGTTGCTGTAATAAAATGCACAGATGAATACCTTCTTTGTGTTCCTTTTGCCGCAGCAATACAATTACAATCCTTCCTTGCAGTTGGGATGAGACCTTTATACTACTCTGCACTAAGTTCTTTTCTCTCTCTCTCCTTTTTTGGCTGGAAAGAAAAAGTTTATTTCTTGAACATCTCCACTGCGACTAATACCACAGACTTTTTATTTAATTGGGCTGAGAATAAAGCATCTGTGCAGGCAAGCGTGGAGAAAAGTGAATTATGGTGTAAGGTCAACTGAAAATTTCCAAAATGACATTTTGAAAATGTCGTTGCCTTCTTTGTTCTCTTGTTTATCATAATGGGATAATGTCTATCCATTTCATCAACTGTAATGTCTCTTCATTTCCTGTATTCTTAAATCCCCTGTACACAGTCCAACTCCCACACTATCACAGCCTGGGCTGGCAGAGGTGAACATGAGGAGATTGGAGTTCAGGATGATGACAGCAGTGAGTGCAAATGAAACATGCACAGAAAGTACTCCAGACTGATATCGATGGAGGGCGGAAAGAAATAGGGTTTGATGCATGTTAGTAAAAAGACAGGGATGCATATGTTAGAGGTTTCACATTCAATCCACATTCGTACAAGATATCTGTATTGATTCATGTTTTCCAAAAGGCATTTATCTGTAAGGAAAACATGGATGGTAACATGGTTTATCCTCAGGGTCCTTCAAAGACCTTATGTATCCTGATTGGATCTTACATTTTTGCTATTATATTAATTTCTTCTTTTGTCCAGTGAGTTTAAAATGTTTCAAGATCCTTGGAATTTTTCCAAGAGACACTCATTATGCTGCCGGTAATTAAACCTGTCAGGGCATTTAGTGACTCAACATGATTTCTTGCCTACCATGTAGCTGTGAGAGATAAACATTTGTAGTTATGGGTATGTACAGCTGGGCAACATTGAACACCTAACCCCCCATTTCATGCCTCATTTTTTCCCATTTATTTTTACTGGCAACAGATCCTGGCAAAGAAACCATCATAACTACCTTTCATAATTCATAACTTTTATAAGGGAGCAGTCCATGCACCTAAAGGTCAAACTGAAATTAAAATTTGCACGTATAAAGTCATCTGTGTTCGTCTTGATTTGTGTAATAATTTGTTCCAAATTACAATAATTACTCTGCCCTGACAACTCCACGCATATTGGCAGTATGCAGGTATGTCCGAACAGTTTATGACAGAACTGGGCCGAGTCCTCACATGGGAAGCACAACTCAAAAGTACTTTTAGACTGAAAGTCTTATTTTCTTCCATTTCTGACATTCCAAACAACAGCGAGTGTGTGACCTACAATCAATATTGAGCCTGCAATGAACACATTCTGTGCAGACACAGATGGGGCCCTGAATCTGCGCTGCCTTCTGTGTAGACAGTGTTAGTTTATGGTGTTAGACTATTTCATATGACCAGAAACTGTTTTAGCCAGTTTGGAAAAAAGGGAAAACCATGCACATTAGCTCTGATATCGTGACAGAGTGTTATCCTGACACAAAAGCTGAGAATTCATATTTTAGTTTGATCTTCAGTGTCTGTTAGGCTTATTTTCACTGTTGTCATGAGAAAAATAAGGCTACAAATGTTACTTTTAATCTAAACCTGCTTGATTTCTTTCTTAATTCATTTGTTTTTCAATGTAATTTGACTATCTTTTCTTTAATAAATCACTTTTAAAATGGGCACTAAATAAATTAATTTGAAAAACATTAAAGCATCAGCCACATAGCCACCAACCACCTGGCAGCCACAGTGTCTAGACATATAAATAAAACAATGTAGTTACACAATGTGCTGCTTGTTGGTGCTGGTAGTGGGTAGACTCATGGAGCTGGGGTGATCTATTTTCTTCTGTTCCATGCCAAAGGGTAAATCTATGGGAGAGAGTGACTCACCACGGGTGTTGCTGGAGAGACGTTTGCGCTGGCTGGTGGAGGTGTTGTGTGGAAGCAGCGTGTTCTGCTGGTGGTTGCTGTCGATGGGGCTTGTGGCAATGATGTTATCCTTGTATTTGTTCATTAGGGCCAGCTTGGTGTTGTCACTCACTGTGAAGAAGAGGGATATAATCAAAACAGAAAAGAGGGGAGAAAAGCTGTGAGTAGTACAGGCACAAAGTGACAGCTTTCTCTCTGAAATGAGAAAGCAGCAACTTGGAAAAACATGATTCTCCTGGCTGAAAAGTAGGAGGTTTAGGCCACAGTGTAGCAAGCATGAAGTATAGTAATACTAAGAAAACACATCCAGCATGTTGTTTACTGGGAGAAGTCAAACAACCAAAATTAAAGAGCGAGAAAAGCTGGCATGAAATTAAAACTCATTAAGGGAATATACTGAAGGCATTTAAGTCTCAGAGGATGAAATCATCTATTTTGGTTAATACTCGAGAGACGGTGTTCCCTAAAAAAAAATAAAACATATTATTACAGAGGAGGAGTTCTTTAATAGTGTCCCTGAAGAATAATGTCTTGAAAAATATAATTTATCATTAATGAGTCATTCCACACACATTTTAGTTTACTACTTGTATAGCTTTAGTGTTGATCTGTCAGTGTGTTCACCACTCTGGACTATACTGAAAAACTTGCACCACTATTGTTGAATTCTAATCTTATTTCTGGCACAGTCCCCAGATGATGAACCCTGATGATTTAAGAAAGTTCAAACTACAGACCACACAGCTGTGGGACCCTGGTTTACAGGCAAACAGGGAGAGACCTGGATCTCCAGATGCAAGCTAATCCAGTATCATTACTGCCACAAATGTAGACAGCCAAATTTGCCAATTTCATTAACAGCAAAATGGTGTAAACTGGTATTTTCATGATTTTTTCACCTACACAGTTTCTGACTGCAAAACCACTGCAGATATAAAAACAAGGTTTCCCCGACAACATTGCTCAGCTGCAACAACTACATTTTGCATATCATAGAAATGTAATATCCTGAAAACTGTTGTGTCAAAGTGACGATCCGATATTTCAGAACAACAGCAAGCCAACCTAAACTAACCTCAGCCAGAGACAATATGTTAACAACACCTGGCTATGACATTCCCTGACTAAAACTCTGTCAAAAGGGCTGAACTGGCTTATGATCAAATGGTTCTAGGTTTTTTGGATTTGCTTCCAAATGGTGCTCAACAGTTTTACTGACAGCCAAGTTACCTAGCACTGTAACTGGCAATCGTGACGCAAAGACACCATTCACCTTTTTATAAGTCAGTGGGAATATTGGAATAAAAATTCTGGTTGGGTGATGCCATATTCACACAAGAAAGTTAGCAGCAGAAAAATAGTCCACATGATCTTTATTAATAATATAACCTAAAATAACTACTTATCAGTCATCTGTTATCTAAGGGAGAGCTAGCAAGAACTGCATGGTTCCCACCCTTGCAGCAGTCAAACCGACCAATGGGAATGCCTCTGGGGCCCTGGCCATCAGGCTGAAGTGCGCGTTGAGCATGTGCCCACTTGCACAGCAGTTTGTCAAGTCCATAACACTGCAGGTGCAGGGCCAGCTTTGCTGTGCCCCACCAACCAGAAACAGGTGAGCAGAGTCAGGTACAAAGATAAATACAAACACTAAAACACTATTACTGTTTTTTTTCTAGATAAGAAATTGCATTGTGTGTTAAAAACTGCAAACATGTCATGAAGCAGACAAAGATTAGTTTGCTACATATGAACTTGAGCTTAATGACATTATTTTGTATGACACAGAAAAGCCTATAATCATCTTCTGCACAGCGGCGCCCTCTAGAGAGGTCATGCCCCAAGGGCCCTTGATGCAAAAACGCCACTAAATCTGTTTACCAACAAATTATTTTTTTTAGCTGTTAACTGAAGGCGGAACAATCCCATACTGGTGCTTTAAATCCTTTTGGTTCAGAATGGGATGCTAACAGCATCTAAAACATGCCAACACCACCACTGGGAAAAAATGTTTTATTCAACTGTCAGTGTCCTTGCCCACAACACTGACTTAAAGCTGAAGGTTGTCTCCAGGGGCCTTACAATGGCTGCCCACTGCTCTTATGTGGATTACCTTTATACAGGGAAGTCATTTCTCTGTATTTAAAAAAATGAATTATCATATTTGATAAAATTAAATTGTGTTCTTTGGCATAGCAGTTGTAACAGCCGTAGTTAAACTTGGGAACAATAGAACTTAGCAAAAATATTAAATAGTCTGCTGAAGTGCAAAGTTTATTTTGTTTGATATGGCGACTTTCAATGAAGAAATGTTTTTTAAAATACGTGGGAAAAACTTAAAAAAATTCTTGAATCGATGGACACAGCTCCTGTCTGGGGAAGTTTGTTTCTTCCTTGGCGTCCCCAGAAATGAAGTCTGCAGTTGGAACTTCTTGAATGTTTTTGGTGTTCCACAGGCTTTTTCGATCTTACATGTTTTGGTATTTTAATGGACAAAAAAACTCACAAATACTGCATTATTATTATGTGTTCATACTGGTATATTTTTTCCACTTGTTTATGCATTCATAGAAATTCTGTTATTCTAAGACAAAAGGTCAAGGCAGCCTTAAGATATTTGCTTAAGCTGTTGTCATTTCAGTCCAGATTCCTACTGCTTTTTTTCTGACCGACCTGCCCACTTGTTTATAGTGTTCAGCATTCCAGCATTCCACGCATGTCCTTCTGACTGCTTTTTCTATTTCTCTAGTCCATCACATTGACCATAATGCACAAGATTACATCACCTCTGGGTTTGGGTTGTTTGGATTTAATAGAAAAACATTTTTTGAGAGTACCGTCACCATCAAGCAATCTCTTGATGCGTCCAAGTAGTGAATCTGCTGCTTATTAAAATTCAGAGGGTATACCTGCATCAAAACTTCTCTACTTCATAGAGCACTACTCTTGGGAGTGTTGCTCAACTCCAACATCCACTGATTATGATAAATAGATCTTCTAAAACAAATTCTTTGCAGGCACATAAGTCTTTTTGTTATTTCAAGTGTAAGAACTAAAGTCTTTGAAAGAATACCTGCAGTTTGATAGTTATGTCTGGTGTTCTGCATCAGTCACACAACCAATGTTCCCACGATGTTTAAAAAAATGAAGAACAGGTCCATTACTGAAATAAAAGGTTTTTTACTTTAAAAAAGTGTTTGAGGCCCTTATGCTTGTGAAACTTTAGTCCTCCGTCTTTTGCTTTTCATTCATTTTGAAGATTACTCCCCACTTATTCGAGGGGAAAAAAAACACATGCAATGTTTTTTAATTAAAACACCAATTAGATTTTGTTTATTTCACACTGACTATTTCAATTATTACAACTGTGATAATGTAATTGTGCTGTTCCCTGCTTAGAAAACAATTTATCTTCGGCATTTGTATCCTCCCTGATACTCGCAGTGTAACCTTTTTAACATTTTGTACTTTGTATTAAAAATATTTGGCTCTGCAGAGGTATAAAAGCCTATTAATAATATAAGTGAAAGCCCAAGCAACAAAATCTTGTTAGAATGTAATTCAAAATGATT
Source organism: Ctenochaetus hawaiiensis (assembly GCA_029783645.1). Taxonomy (NCBI): domain Eukaryota; kingdom Metazoa; phylum Chordata; class Actinopteri; order Acanthuriformes; family Acanthuridae; genus Ctenochaetus; species Ctenochaetus hawaiiensis. The sequence goes on along the minus strand of JAPZDY010000004.1, from coordinate 2,887,927 downwards.
GGGAAAGTTTTATAGGAACAAATTAGGAAGCACTTAACTCCCTTGATACCCCAGCCTTGAACATCATTGACCTTAATTAAAGATGTTTTTTGATGATGATGCGTTATTTAAGTATATTACTATGTCAGCATATTTCACACTGAAAACAGGTATGTGAAGAAAATATTAAAAAAACATAAACCATAAAGAGTTAAAACAGTAATAATTAAATGCCTTGCCCACTTGATGGCAGCAGAATAATTTAACACAACACTGACTTAGGAAGTTACTATGGGAAACAACAAGTTTCATATCTGCACATCCAGGAGACCCACAGAAAATTAAGAGCTCCTTTTGGCCTGTGTTTTGGGTCAACTTGTAGCTGTCCGATGCTGCTGGAAACAATTTTATAAAGAGCATTGAGAAAATGAAAAAAGGCTGAAGTGAAACCAAAACAACTGACTAATAGACACTAAAATGTTCTATAGCTGAGTGAAGCTGCAAAGTCAAGGGAGAGTTCTCTGTGTGTTCCCGTCTCTGTGTGTTACACATTATTACACAAGGTTGATCCACTGTTAACAGAAAAATACAGTTTTGTGCAGAAAGAAATTAGAAGCATGTTAAAAATGTTAAAATTCGAAAAAACATACAAAGCTCTTCAAGTTTTTATTAAGTCACTTACTCTCTAAAGAAAACATGCCCTGACAGTATGGAGTCTACAGAAGAGTATTAAGTTTACACAAAAGTAACAGACAAGTCTCACTACTACAAGTCTCACTACTACTACACTACTACTAGAATCTGTCAAATACAGCGCTAATCATAAATAACAGACTGCCTTTGGCTTTAGCATTAAAACTGTGTTAACTCTAACAAAAGAACCAGCAGCACAACAGATTAGCATTGGAATGGGAGTGATTGTCTGGCCCTCTGATGAAGGTGGGTGAAACAAGCCCTTTCACAGAGGACGAGAGGGCATATCAGAGTAGAAAATGCATAAATGCAACTAACACAACACAACAAATTTGCATTTTAAGCTAGCTGGTTTCAGAGTCTGGTATTGTGCATGTTAGCCACATGCTTGTGCATGCTACAAAATTTGTTTAACTGTTCTTATCTTGTTCTGACAAATCAAAATACAGTGAAAAGGTCTAGCTTTTTAGCCACTAAATGCTGTAGCTGTTGCCAATTTTGTATGTCTGTGGTTCAGTTCTGGGCATTGGCATTGGCTTTTGTTGTGGATTTGGCTACCTGACCACTCACACCCCTTTTAGCTCTACTTTACTCCTCACCAACTCTAGAAGGAAATATTGTGGAACCTAAATTTATAACCACCTTGCCAACTTTGTGTTGTATGCAGCTGTTTTGTGGTTATTCGGGGCTTGCGCTGAGCTTTTCACTTCACATCTATGCTGCTTGATTCATTCTTAACAGACAAAATATTAATTATTTGTCCTTAAATGTTGTTTGCTGCTGATGCACAGTATCAACACTCTCTTTTTCTAACCTAGCTGATTGTGTGTCAGTGAACTTACCAGGTGTGAGGTCCATATTATTCTTGTCATTACAGCCCTGGAGGGAGTCCAGGGTACGGGTGACCTGGCTTGCAAACTCCTCACCACCATTCATGCACTCCCTTTGCAGATGGTGGCGCAGGTCGGTAATATCATACTCATACCTGGGGATGAGGTAGTAATCAATTAATGTTACATTATCTTGACTTATCTAAATTAGAAAAAATATCTCAAGCGGCTAACATGCTTGATGAAGCAGCCAAGATTTCAAAGTGGTACAGAACGACTGATAAGGTAAAGAGTTTTCTAATCTTAAGCCTCAAAACTCATTGCAGATTACCACACTTTGAAAAAAGTATGCCATGTGCAGGTTGCATTCTATCAGCTACTCTATAGAAAGTGGATTTTAAACAATTCTGAATTTGTTGCCAATGTAAAATGTGAAGTAACAAACCAAATTTGCATTTAATTAATCTAGATAACACAATCTTTTCCCTTTTAAACTACATTCATTCCCATCCACCCAAACCCTGCTTGTACCCATCCAGAATTGGTGTCTCCCTGATGCTGAGGGTACCGCTGGAGTTCGGCCCCTGTCCCCGTGAGTTCCTCAAGCTCTCCCGGGCCTGGCCCCCCATCAGCACTGAGGGGATGTAGTGAATTTCATTAGCTGCCTCAGCACTGGCGCTCTTCTGGGGCTGCGGGATGCGGCGGCGTTTACACCAGCGCCTGCGGGTGTACAGGATCAGGACCAGGCACAGGATGGACAGCAGAAGGGCGATCATTCCACCCTGGAGGGAGGAGAGTGGCATTTGGACAGAAAAAAAGGGCAGAGGAGGAAAAAAAGCGGAGAGAAAGACAGAGAGACAGAGAGTGAGTTTCAAAGTGGAGGACAGATTCAGAGAATCCTGCCATGTTGAATACAGATCAAAGAAGAAGCCATGATGCTAAAAGCACAAAATGAAAAAGGTTGCAGATGTAACTTTGTGAATAATATCTACAGTGCTTTCAAATGACTGTAGCTAATGTGCATTTACTTCACCTTGAGAGCACTGCACAGGAAGGTTCATTGGCAGATTGTTAGTCATTTAAGGCCATGTGGGATATGAGCAAGTGTTAGCAGCTTTAACCATATCCCCATAACAGTACTTAGGCTTATGTCTAGACTAGTAAGGCAATGGTTCCCTATTTTTTTAAATGAAAAAGGCTACACATGCAAGGAACACATGCAAGGGTTTTTTTACCAAGTTTAAGATGAAAGGATCAATACTTCACTTCATGTCTGTGTGAATACTGTGTAATACAGTAATAAATACTGTCTGTAGCTAGAACAGCAGCTGGTCGGCTTAGCTTAGCACAAAAACTGTGAATGGGGAAAAACTTGCAAGTCTGCCTCAGTGCAAAGGTAACGGAAACCAGCCATAAATTAAAATGTCATGAAATCTCAGACTTCTGTTTTTTTGTAGCCAGGTGTCGTAACTTCCCAGAGCCTCTGTCAGTTGTTTGGCAGCATCCTGGTGTTCTTGCTTTGCATGTATTTCATGACAAAACCACCTGACATGTACAAGATGTTAGAAATAACACTGATATGCCAACTGTTGTATCAGGCATTGACAGATTTTCATGCCCCACATGATGCTTTAACCTGCCCATAAAGTCTTCATACAGTCAGAAAACTGGTCCTTTGTCCAGCTTAGGTTAATTATCACTTAATTATCAGATATCTTTCTTAGAGGTTTATATTAGTGACAATTATTTTCATTGCTTGTTGTGACAGAGGATATTTGTCACTGAAGAACTTGCTTGCTGGACAATGTGATGCATTTCTTTCGGTTACCATGACCTGTTGTAGCTGTAGCATAACTGAATATTAAAATAAAAATCAAAATTTTGAATAAGGGGATTTCAACCTTCATTACTTGTTTCTTTTATTTTCACTATTTTAAGAAACATTTTTGAATAGAACCTGTAAAATAGTCTACCGTTCGTGTGCTTCTGACTCAAGGAAAAGTCATGAGGAAAAAATCTCTGCAAAGCCGATGGAAATATAGTCAACTGTGACTTTGAACATCAGTTCATACACAAACTCAACGCTGATATCAGATGACTGGGTCAGGTCCCATGACCACTTTCATTTTACTCATTTCCTCTCTGATTTTAATGACTTGTGAGCTGGTGTGTGGGGTCGAGGGATATGGCAGCATCCACACCAGCATCTGTGAGCGTAGGGGTTTGGGTACAAGCACAAGATGGACAGATGAAGGGCGCTGAACTGCCCTGAGGACAGGTTAGCAGGCGCCACAGAGACAGAATCTGACAGAATCCAGAGAGAAAGAGACACAGTGAGAGGGAGCGAGTCAAAGAGAGAGCAAAAAAGGGGAGAGCAGAGTCAGAGAATCTTGCCAAGAAGCAGGATATGGATCAAAGTTGAGGCCAGTCAAAAGCACACAGCCTTTGGAAATGCATGTGAGAGACAGCGATTGTCAGTCTGAATATCAGGCCAGATCTCTTCCATGAATAAATGCAATGAGAGCAGATTTCTGGGAAGTTTTTTTTTTATTATTATTATTCATTTCTTTTATCTTATTTCATTATTTCCTTTTAAAGGTTGCTGAAAAGGATAATTTGGTGAAAGTGACAAGAAAGATGAGATAATATGCAGACGTGATTATAATTTCGTCCCATAACCTTACATGCATAGCATGTGCAATCTACAGAATCCTCGAGTCTAATCTGATGCCACCCGGTGGAGCACCAAATTCAAAATCAGATTTAATGTCAAATATGACAAATGTCAAGAAAAAAAAATGAAAATGTCAAGGTTACAGTACAAAGACACAAAATAGAGGAAACTGCTACTGAGGTTGGGTTTTGAAAAAGAGTATAGCCCTCTAAGTCAGAATATTAATTGCTAATTTAAATGAGAACAAAACAAACTTTGGAGGTTCTCCCTCCAGCCACACATATACAGATGTTCCTGTCTTTACTGGCTGTACTACACTTCCCCTGACACAAGGTGATTAGAAAAATTACTCCTTTTCCCTTTTTATTGTCATTTGGGACACACAAATTCAGTGCATGCTAATATGGAATAAAGTGATCTGCAACGATCTGCTGATCTGCGCCGGACAACGCAAGAATAATAACGAGGTGAAAAAACATGTAAAAAGGAATTAAAAACAACAACAATTAAAATCAATCTGTTTGCCAGTGCAGTCAAATAAGCGGAGTTATGAAAAGATTAGCAAAAATGATGACATGAAAAATAGATTTTATTCAGTCATTTACATAAAAAATCCCTTTTCAAACAAATTTGGAGTTCTGGGGTGGAATAAAAGAGGGTTTCAGTTGATCATATTAATTTAAAACTGGCAAAAGTAGAGGCCTATTTGCATAAGTTGTTTGCTTAATCTGCATAGTCAAGGACGTTAACAAATGACACCATGATATGGGCCACTTATGCGGTAAATCTGCATGCACAGTGGTCAGAAAGGAGAGCAGAGTAATTTGGTTTGTAATGATTAAATTTTCAGCACTTTGAAAGTCACTGATGAAGTCCCTTGTTTAAACTCAAGTACAACAGTGACTGTGTAAGAAACACAATTGTATGTTACCTGTAAGACTTTAAGTTTAAAAGATGAAAATGTATTTGTGATGTATACATTCATATGATCTCGAATCACCTTGTTAGGTCATATAAAACTATTTGAAGCTGGGGTTGTTTATGTGTGTGTTGCATATGCTTAAAGCTGCAAGACAAGAATTAATTAATTACTTATACCTTGTAGCTTGTTTGGGATTTATGGTCAAAAATAAAAAGATGGTTTTGGTTCAGTGGTCTCTTTAATCTCAATTCCAGCTGCTACAGCTATTTTCAGCAAAAAGTCTCTTATAAACCCACTCTGTGCTCCTTACTGTTAGCCAACCAGGCAATGAGGTAAAACTTTCAGCAGTTGCGTCAGTATTTTTTTTTTTCCTCTGAGATGTTGATGAGGACTAAAAGAGCTAAGGAGTGCAGAGAAGAGCGAATATATTTTTATTTGGTCTAATTTTTGGCTTGTTGTTGAGAGGCAACAAATGCATGAATGCAGCTTCAGCGAGTAACTTAACATTTTTTGGTTTCATAATTGAATATTACTTTTAAATACAATCAAATGAATTTGGTACCAGTCCACAGAGTTAACCTTAAAGTACAAGCTAACGTCAAGTTCCTTAAAACCAAGGCAACGTCCCTCCTATTATGACTTTTTTATGCTTTTTTTTTTTTTAAAAGAGAAATGAAATGAATGACCCAAATCATGGAAATCCAGGTACCACTGTCTCACAAAACATCATATGTAACTGCCCTTACGTGTGATTATTTGAAAGAGACTCACAGCATGCAACCAAGAGAAGCTGGGTCACAGTTACAGTTGTGTTCAAAATTATTCAACCCCCACAGTAGATAAGTGTTTTTGCAAGTTTGACATTTATTTTTCATCTT
>JAPZDY010000004.1:2856139-2872626 GCA_029783645.1 Ctenochaetus hawaiiensis | reverse complement strand
ACTGAGGCCCTGTGGCAAAACAGCAGCTGATTAAATTTTGGAAATTAAAAAGCGAGAATTGGGTAAAGCAATGATATAATGGAGCTTAAGTGTCTAAGCCAACCATGCCACATATCTGATGCCATTTGGTTTTTATAGTGTTTTTATGTCTTTGGTCAGAGTGTTGGGGTTTACTTTGTAGCTGTCTGTGGCTGTAAGGCTCTAGCTAAAGCTGGGGGCGTGTGTTTGAACTGCCGGGGCCTCACCTGGTGTTGGTACAGATATACACAAGGTTAGTCATCTATTATGGATGGCCAGGTACAGCCAGTGGAGGACACTGTGGTCACCTTGTTGGATGTGAATGTACAGGGAAAAGCTTTGAACCCTGCACGGGGAAGCCTTAAACTTTAAAACACTGAGCTTTAAAAATACAGGAGGATTTCTCACCCTTCTTGCTTTGAAATTTCAAAATGTCTTCAATATCAAGCCTGAAAAAAAATCCTCAAACTAAATGGGAAAATTGTTTTTCTTGTAATATTATAACCTGTTTGAAAATCATTTTTTTGGCCTCAGACCTTAACTCTGGTGCAGTCCATTGATCCTGACTACCACTTAGCATCAGGCCCATAATAAGCCTGCTTGACTTCAACCTTAAAAATGCTAGAGCACCCACTCTCACATTAGGCACACACAGCTTTGAGGAGGGCACGGTGGCCAGGCAATGAAGTGTGGCAGATTAGACACTCTGCTTAATGGCTGAGCTGACCTGGCTGAGATGTGCAGACCTGGGACCATTTTAGGTCCATTTCATGTGTTTGACAGAACACGGCAACAGTGCTATAAAACACAGCCCTCAGGACTGTTATTAGAAAGCCAGGGTTTAATTTGAACAAAAAGAAGACTAGTAACTTCTGGTTGCTGTTTGTGAAATATAGATTTAAACAACTTTTTGATAAATGCTTATGTTTCAAAACTGATGCAGGTCAGCACATCACCTGCATCCGGGGCAAACACTACTGCACTCTATGGTGTTTTCTCTCTTTGTAGCTAGTAGCTACTGTTGGGTGTTAGTTTAGTTAGTCATGCAGCTGGTGGCCCTTGTAGCTGATCAGTCTGCCTGGAACTGTAACTCAGAGCAGTGGGGGAGTGGGCAGCAGAACGTATTAAGTGAACAAAGCCACACTGAGACTGAAGCCAGTTTAAAGACAGGGTTTGTAGTATAATAGCTCTGATCAGGACCATGACACCAGGAACATGAAGACAAGCTGGGAGAAGACAGATGCAAAGCGGAAGATGAGTTGGAGGACGGTCTGGCATCACCAGCAGGGTTTTTCACTTTTAACTTACTAACAGAGTGGCTGACTCAGTGGAAGACGAACCAAATTTTTTTTGGTGAGTTTTATTTTCTCTCTCCTCTGCTGAGTTTGAATGAAGCGTGTTTTATGATGAGCAGGGCATTTAGGCTCAAGACACGACAGGTCAGGGTTAACTAGTTAACTAGTTAGTATTTAAGCTTCAGTAGACATTTTTGCTATATAATAAATATATTGAGAATATGGAGATATTGTTCAAACAGTTACATCTTCACATTCTGTTGATAATGTTAGTGGATTTTTTAAATGTTTTGAAACTAAATTCAGGCCACAATGCAATCTAGAGTTTTAGTATTAATGCTAATGAATAATAAAATCCTCATTATTTGACTTTGAAAATCTGTTTCACATTTCCCTTTAGGATTATTTTCAAGCAAAAATCAAGTGGGTTGTTAACTTTGCATTACTGGAATTGTTGTCTAATTGTCTGCATTGGTTTCCCTTTATATTAAGTGATTTTGGACCAATTTACAATTGTGGTCAAATATGGTCATCAGTCAAAAATTATGATCTAAGGTATCTAATCTCTTATCTAAACTAATCATAGTCGAGACTTGTCCAGCAAAAGTCAATTTGGAGCGCTGGCAATCAAAGACAGGAAAACAATTTTTGAATAATGTACAGGCCAAAAATTTATCCATCTGACATGTGACCAAGAGTTTATTAGAATCATCTCTCACAGTGTGACCTGAAATATAAAAGTCAAACATACCTGATCAGTTTTTGCACAGTCTACAATGACAGACACAGATTTTTACTTTGGAACATTGGAATATTAGTGATGCTGCCTGATTTCAGCAGTTACTTTGATGAGAACAATGTTATAATGACAGAAAAACTCACATTACACTGAACAAAAACCATCCTTTTGTTTTATCATGTCTCCTCCCTCCTGCTTGCTGCATGGCCAAGTGAGAAGGTTTCCAACAATTTTCATGAGGCCTAGGACGATTAAGACATTCAGGTGTATCTCTGTGCTTTTTTCCATGTTCCCCAGACTGCAACCAGTGCTGACTGCTGCTGCTAATACATACAATGGAAAAAGGTCCAGTGACAGGTGTGTGCTTCAGTTAAAAAGCCTGTAAAGCAGCCCTCACAGGACCCTTTTTGTATCCACAAGGAGCTGAACAAGTGACACTGCTTTGAATTTATAGGTCGGGGCCTCCAGCCGGGTGGCAAGCTGCAAAGGGGCCTGGGCAGCACAGCGGCAACACCGCTTCCATCTGTTGTCACGGTCTGCTCATATCTGCATGCTAATCCTTCCCTACCCACACCTTCGTGAAAACACCCTTGTGGCAGCGCTGCTGCCGCAGCCCTTTCAGGATGAGGAATTAGCAGAGCAGGGAGCACAAAGACACGGACCTGAGGTTGATGGGATGTGAAATGCAGATAGAGCGGGGAGTAAAAATGTAAGATTAAAGGAAAATCAAAGAGGTAAGAAGCAGAACCTTCACACTGGCTATCTCATTTCCACATAAAAATGTTGTCACCACTCAAGCCTATGAGCCTGGTGGATCAGCCTCATGCTTGCTAATACATGCATAACATGCAGGGGATAGTCAAGGTCAGTTATTTCTTTCAAGGTCTCAATCTCGGTGACATTCAGCGGGTGCTGGGACACAGTTTCCTGCCTCCATTCAGCAGATGTAGCTGCTGGCAAAAGTCTTCTCAAGCTGACTAATCATTTGTGTATGCAGCTATAATATGCTTTCAATGTCTGAAAATACATATCATCCATCAAAGTACGATTGTAATGTCTTTGGGCTGAAAAAGGGCACTGGGAGTAGGTATGGCATATCTAAGATCTAATAAATATACATTTCCTCAGGCAAGAGGAGGAAGCTGCAAGATCTAACGATTCATTTCCTACTTTGCCGACATAGCAGATAAGGTTTGATGCAGTGCAGGCATGCAAAAGTCTACATTTTGCAACTGAAATGTGTTACTCTATAAATTTATATGTTCCCCACAGAAATACGAAATCCTTTGCTGCTTATAATCCTTATGCAAAGATGACTCTCTGAAATAAAAAAGGTAAAAGTAAACATTTAATTTTCTGTTTTAACCACCAGGATTTCATCCTGTCTCCCTCTGAGTGCTTACAGTTGTAACACACCCATATGGCATGCTGAACATATCCATGCCCTGTGGCAGGCTGCACAACAGCAGGCCAGACACTCGATATGAGTCCAGTATAAACAAATCTGACAGTAAATAGAACATTTTTGCCTCCGAAACGGCCACTGTACCATGACAGACATCTGCAGGATTTATCTGCTCCCTAAAACCTTTACTCTGAAATATGTGCGCAGTCAGCTGTCTCGTATGGAATACACTGACAAACAAACACAGAAGAAGGAGGGACATGTTATCTCATCTCTGAGATGATATCTCTGAGACGTTTCAGCTTCAGGGATAGTAACTCAACCGTACCAAAGAACTGTATTTCTTTTAAACCCATATCCAATGTAATGTAACACTGAGTGAGAAAAGCAATCTCTTTCCTTTGTCATTTTAATTTCGCAAATGAAAGATTTTTGGCCAATTAAAAGTTCTTTTGATTGCATGTCAGAAAAAATAGCATTGTATTATAAGTCTTCAAAACTCTTCCAATTTTTAGTTGCTTTGTGAACATTTAAATACAGAGTAGAGAGTTTTACCATGACAGAGATGTGCAGGATGCGGAGCTCTTCTTTGGCAGAATCTTTGGCAGGATCTTCTGTCGGTTCAGGGAGGTTCTGGCCGCCGTCCTGGTGGTGGATGTGGAAAAGCAGAGTGCCATTCTCAAGCCACTGCTGCCTCCAACGCACTAGAGGGATGTCCTCTGAATTCCCAGAGATTTCTGCCAGAGACAAGAGACAGCAAAGGAGCTAAATGAAAGGTAGTTTGCTGTTTTACGTCAGCAACAACCGTATTTCTTTACTGATTGCTATAATATGCCATAAAAAGAGGATGAAAGTCTCTTTTGGTAATCCCTGACATTTCCTCTTGTGCCCCCTTGAGGTTCCTATTGAAATACCATTTTAAGAATTGGATTTTCTGTTAAGGGATTTAGCACAGATACAGTATTTCTGCTCCCCAGACTATGAATTCTGATGACTTTGGTGATCTCCTGACATTTTCTCTCATGCTACCATGGAGAAAAAGTTTCCAGTTATCGAGTAAAATATCTCAACATCTACTGGATGAGTTGGAAAATAATTGGTAGTCATTTTTGATTCCCAGATGGTGTTTAATGCATGTATGCATCTGTGTTTTGTGCTGTTTAGCATATGTAAAGCAATGACACATGGTTTGCATCATACCTGCTAATTATCAGCATGTTACACATCCCCATAATGTCAGTGCAATGCTGTTGGCATTAAGCTTAAAGGTATGACAGTTTCTGTTATTCTAGACAGTAATACAAACGTATTAGTTAAAAAGATAAAATGCACATCAATACCATTTTCAATCTTTTGAAAAAAAGAATCTTAAGGTGGTAGGGAGTATGAGAAAATGGTTACCAATTGCATTTCATGGGTTGTCAGCGCCAGCCATTACCCCTGAAACCTGAAACCCCTCTATCAACTGAGTTTCTGTCCGTGGTGGGAGGAACAGAAATCACAAGAAATGATTAAACTAAAAAGATAAAGATGAGTAAACAGTGATTTTGTGGAAGCAGTGGAGTGCAAGAAAGACTGTGCTTTGTGTCATACCTCAGCACCTCAAACAATACATTCCACTCCTCGCTGTTTGAAGTATTAGTTATGTACGCCAAAGCACACACAGTGCTGAAATGGAAAACATTATAAATGCATGACAGAACTTTATGGGTGATATTCTGTTATGTAAGTATGAAGAGTAGCAAAGATGCACCACGCTCATAAGTCATGAGACGTTAGAGCATTGACTGGAAGACATAAACTGAAACAGAGATCACACAAAGTGCAACTCCAAACTGAATCCTGTCTTTACAAACTGCTCCAAAAAGCTGCTAGTGCTACTGCTGCTGGAGCTGACTGCATGTTCTTGGACAAATTTGAAGGCTTTACTATAGCTGCTGCATTAAAGAAGCAACAATTTGGCTACCCATGCATCAAAAGATGTCTCAACATGTAGACTAAAACTGGGCTAATTTTGGTTAAAAAGTGAAAGTCTTGTAGACTGGTAGACCAGGATTTATCCGTACATTTGAATGTAGTAATTGAAATTTCAATGGAATTTTTGTATAACACCATTATTAACATTCTGTTAAGGATTGCACTTATGCATATTTAAGGATGTAGCCATTCTGAGTGACAGCAGCAGCCAGGAATGTGCTAGGGGTCCTGCAGTTCTTAGTAGCAATGCATATCCTTCCACTTGGCCAAAAAGAAATAGGCACTTCTGTCTCCAGAAAACAAGATGTTGACAGCCATAAAGCCAAAATCAAGGCTTCAAAACAGCAGTCCATAAACCACTGAGTGATGTCACTACAGCTATAATATTACATACATATAATAAATAGTGTATGACTCTGCTATTTATTAAACTATGGCGCTTGCAGAGGGGTGCAAGTCAAGGCTGTTGGTGCAGGTTTGTCATCGCATTCAGAAAGAGGGTCAACTAAGAACATAAGAACATTTTCTTCACATCAACTTAAAGGCATTAAAACAGACCATGCAAATTTACAAAAAAAAAAAAAACAAGAAGATACAAGCAAAAATCATTGATCTATCTAATGAAACCAAACTTGGTGATTGATAATTTTGAATTTTCAATTAAAAATATTAATTTTCCTTCTCTGGGTTAACAAATGTCTAGAATATATCAACAATTTTAAAAGTCATTGGATTAACTGAAAATACAATCAACATCACTTGATGGTTGTTTAACCAATTTAACCAATCATTAAATGGTTTGGTTAATAAAAATACTGCATATGCTACATTTTTTTCTGTGCACATTTATTGTAAAAGCTATTCAGTGTACTTACATTCTTTTAATATTAGTGTACAGTTTCCATTTTGGCAGCTGAGGCTCTCATTTCTAATTAGGAATCTTGTTTAATGCCACCATTTCCAAGATGGTGCAGAGTGCACATTCCTATGCTGTTTATTGATTACTTTGGACATTCTGCCATGAAAAACACTATTACACTAATTGCTAGCATGACCCAGTGCTGTACACAAATTTATTATCTAAATATATTACACCAGCTCTACTGGTATACAGGCTATCAAATAATTTAAAGCTCATTTTATACACAGATGTCAAAGTGAACTAAACAGAGAAGCTGTGCAAGTGCAACAAAGCAGAAAAGGATGGTGGGGGTGCGCTAAAGGGACACAGGCCATTAGTGAATAGTCCATAATTGATCAAAGTCCATACTATGTGCTGGTTTATTCGTGGAGCCATGCAGCAATGGTTGCAGGGAGGAATCACGGCCTGTAAATAATAATGAGGATTACGCCTGATCAGAAGAAAAAAGCCCAGAACTGAGTGACTCAAGCAGTAAGTTAAGGCACTTGTGTCAGCATGGGAGATGAGAATTAGGACGGGAACAACAAGGACTGAAAAGCCAGGGGAAGGCGACACAGCGCTGTGGAGGTAGAGCATGAAATGCTCAAGACATCCAGCTCTCATACCACAAAACCTACTTATCACTGTAAGGGCCTTGTGTAGATATCTATATATAAACCACAGACTTATCCCACACCATTACACTCATTACTGCCTAAGATGTAGTTGCAAGCAAGATTTTACTGCTGATCACAGGCTTTCACACAGTGTGCAAAACTTCGGGAACATACACAGAGTTACATAACCTTTGCACCTGCAAAATGTGCGTCTCAATTCATTTGATGAATTTGTTTGGTCCACTTCATCATTGTGAGTAATTTCTAGTTTAAATAATGACAAAAAAGATTTCAAATCAGAGGTAAAATCCTTGTGCTTTGTTAGTAGACAGCAACAGTGGCCCAAGCCTATAGACATGTTGGTCTGTGCGCAAAAAACAGGACCAGTGATTCTGGAGCTTGTCTGGGGATTTTTGTTAATTTTTCTATTCATTTTAAGTCCCTAACTATGGCCATCATTGATTACATCAGTAACTCATTACTTTCAGTACATGCCAAGTAAAAGTAGCTTGCCAACATGCCAAAGTAGCTAGCTTACTAATGTTTCGTATGTAAACTTATTCTGTGCTCCGTCTATGTAAGCACTTACCTAGCTTAAACTATTCATGGAAAAAGCAGTCATCATTAATATTTTGTGCACACATTGTGCATACATAAGGTTACAATGCAGTCACTACCAGCACTTCAATTGCTGCTGTGTAAGTGTACCACCTTCTTTGTCAGACAGCCCATTATCCTAATTGCTGGCAAAAGAAACACTTGCATGCTGAATAATGGCCAGAACCCTTATATGGGTTATAACCTGTTTACAAAACAAACTATTCAATGCCTTTGCTGCAACACAGCAGTGTTTGTGTGTGTTTACACATGTGTGTGTGTGTGTGCGCGTGTGTGTGTGTCTGTGTTTGCAATTGTGGGAGTACAACAAGGTTTGGCCTGACAATAACTGATGCTCCCATGCCACAGTGAGGAGGGAGTTCCCTCTGCCCATAGAAAAGATTAAAGAGTCCCAGCTGGTTTTAACCTAAATGCAAATGATGTGCCATAGTGTGACAGGACACTTTTTACGAAGTGTGCTCTCTCTCCCCCTGGGGACTAGTTTGCCATGAGAGCGGGATTAATGAGACTGCTGCCTTCCTACACGGGACCATGTACAGTACCACCCAGCAGGGAGGTAAAAAGAAGGAAAAAGGAGGGAAGACAAAAAGAATGAAAGACAGAAAAAGATGAAGGAAAATGAGGTAAAAAGAAAAAACGAGAAATGAGGAGGAAGACAGAGAAAAATGCAGAGGGATTCAGGGAATTGGTTGAGAGGGAGAGATTAAGAAAAAGATGTGGCCACCTACCAGCATTAAAATGGATCAAAGTAATGTGATTACACCACATTGTTAATGTACAGCCTCTGAATGCAGATTTGTTGAACCATTTAGTTTAAAAGAGTTTAAATTCCTTTTGAATTAATTTGACAGAGAATCTATCTTAGGAATTCTGAAACCCTTTTTTTTTATCCAAGCAAAAACAAATAGGTAGAACCACAACAGATGATCCTAGCAAAATGTTTGCTAACATATCTGTTGTGCAGTTGGTAAATTATACTTACGTTAAAATAAGATGACAAACTTAATAAAATCTTACTATTTTTAACCAAGTCACATGATTAAAAACATCTTTGCTTATACAACCACAACTGATATCTTTAGAAAAGTCACAAGGGAGGTTTTAGAATTATAAAATAAAATGACTCTGCCATGGCAAGATTAATTCAGCATGGTAGGAATAAACAAATTATAGTGAAATAGTCTGTCTGGTGCAGTTTTAGGGACATGACGGCACATTTTTGCAGAATTCAGCAATATAACACTGTCAGATTTTAGCACCCAGCGGGGACATTTTGTTCTGTTCCAGGCAATAACATCACAGTGAAGAGTCAGTGGTGGAATAAAATTATACATCTTATTGGAGAGCACTTCTGGATAAGATGAGGGGCTGAGTGTAACACTGGAGTTGCAACAGATTCATTCAGGCCCTCTGGGACCTCTGAGACTACAGCTCACTGTTAACAAAGAAATATGAAATGGTCAGTTCATCTTTTTCACAAAAAAACATCTAATACTTTTCTCCTCGTGTTATCTAACCATGCAAATAGTTTGGACTCTATTTGTGTAGGTTATGAGACTTCTGTCTGGCAGTTTCTCCTGATGCACCAGTACAATAGAAGGCAGAGTCCTGACGTCACCTTTGGGTTAGCTGAGGCTCCACTAACTGCTGCAACTCAATGCAATCTTTCATTGAGGGTTTTTAATCTCTCTCTCTCCCTAAACATATAAAACCTGGGTTAACTATCCATTTCCTGAGATAAATCAATTTCTGCTTCATCCAAGTCCAATACTTTGTCTTTTATGTCCCAGACAAGTCCTGTTCCAGTTATTGCATGAAATGCAATGTCAGATTTTTTGGTGAAGTATGCCAGTTAGCACAGTAAATCTAAAGATATATTATATGATTTTTTAAAAATCTAGTTTATAACTTTCAACCTAACTTTTCAACATAAAAATAGTTAAATATGAACTGGTTAGTTTGTTGTGTGAAACATTTACAGTCATTTTTTTTTTTTTGGGATACATTTTTTTGACCAGGTTTCTAGTCTCTGCTAAATGCACCTTTCCATCCTCCATCTCAGCTTAATAAACTGCTGTCAGACCCACTGACTATTTCAGTTGTCAGTAATTTGAGGAGCTAAGGACGGCTCTCTTGGCCTCTTGACATTTCAGTTGAACCACTTGGTTACAAGGCAAGTGCATCTTCCTGATTTTGTCAAGTTTCAAGTCATATCATGTATGGCCATAGCCTGGATTAGGGTTACTTGCGTATATTTAAGAGCCAATTATCTACTTTATACTTCCCTGCGTTAGCCAAACACTTTCCTTGGAACTAGTCTACTCTAAATTGGGGGACTGAGTGTAGGGGGGAAAGCATGCACATGGCACCTTGACTGCAGATGCAACTTTCCAGCTGCCTTAAAGAAAGACAAGCACCACCTGTTGCTGAGCGAGCGAAACTCAGAGCTAGAGGCAACTTTAACAATCATCTCTGGCTACATTTGGCCGCACTTTTTATGGAACGTCTATAAAAGTGCCTCCCAAAAAACACTGTGGTCTTTGCTTCGAAAAATCCTCCTCTGGCCTCTGCAAACGCAAGTTGCATATTCTATAAGTGAAATGTTTTTTTCAATGAGCAATGTTAATCTTTCATGATATGAAAATGACATTATTATAAATAGTAATGTTTAAAAATCATCAGCCACATGCGTTCCACATCCTCAGACCTTGCTGTCATCATTTTACACACTTTCTTCATCTCAATTGCAATTCTCCAAAACATAAACAAATGATCCAGGAAATCAACATCAATTTAAATATAAAGACATATTATGGATTATGTACAAATAACAAAACCCAAAGCACTATTAAAAATTTCAACTCCAAATCCAATAATCTCAGCACTAATGCAGCTTATGTCCTCTCCCAGAGGTTGTATATCCACATATGCATTCTCTCTTAACTGTTCCACCGAGACAACGATAACAATCGTCACACTGTGCGGTCACCAGAGGGCATGGCGATAAGCTGAAATTACTTGGGAGCTGTTGATTCTGATTCTCTAAACTTAGCAGTAATAAACCATTATTAAAGAGAACACGACATTGTTGAGCCGAGAGCCCGACAGCTGCAAGGGGAAGAGTATGAAGGAGAAGCAGGATACTAATTTCCAGATCATTATTCCAGTGTGAACACATGAAGGTCACCCCTTCAAGCTTGTCCTCTAACTACACAAAAGTGAGGCTGATTTCTGAGTGGGCTGTGAAGTATCCACTTAACACAGTAAACACAGCGTTTTAGCCTTGGCAGATGGTTAGGAGACAACTCTCACATAAAATCTCAAGTCTATGTAAAACTGGGTTTTGAAAAGACAACAGAATATTAGCTTTCCTCTTAATTTTTTAATTCAGTGAAAGCTAATGGCTGTGGTTAGAATTGCAGGTGCTGATCAGAAAGAAATCTGCTAACTAAACCTAGAGACAGTTGGTACCTTTCTATGGGAACTTAAGTCAGACGAGTTATTAGAGTTATATGTTTATTTATAATGTAAATGGTGGCTCCATTAAGGGAATGTTCATAGCAAAAAACTGAGCTGGCGTCAAGCACATCTGAGAGCTATTGGTTTTATGGATGCTAAAGCTCACTGTTCCTTAAACAATCATGCTTTTCTTACAGCCAATTTTGTAAGCCATCTCCCCAAAGTTTTTGATTAAATTACTTATTTTAAGGTATAATACTTTGAAAATGATAGTTTACGCAATATTCACTCTTGAAGCTCTTTACTTACTCTTCTGTTAGTACACAAGGACAGAAACCTATCCTACCTAAGAATAGGTATGCTTATTTTCATTATTATTGTAATTGGTTGTAGTGTTGAGGAATAAAATAGAAAGCAGAATCTATTAAACACAGAGAAGCCAAGAGGGTCTTAAGTTGGTGATGAGTATGTTAAAGTATGCCTTCAACACATTAAATGTGTTGCACTGGAGAGAACTTTATGTCACTCTTGTCTGTGTATAATCTATAGTAAATATGGGATGATCTGAATGTATTTTGTGAGCCAGCCAAGGACAGATTGCAATTCACTGTCTATATAAATCCTCTATTCCCATCCTGCATGTCTGTTTGCATGTGTGGCATGAAAAAAAATCCATATATTACCATGGAAACCAAGTTTTTATGTATCATGACAACCATCACTCAAGAGCTGGGCCATGATATAGCACATACTGTAATATCAGTACATCTCAACTTCTGAACAGGATATTAGATTTTTTGGAATATGGTAATGTACAGTAACTTACCACGTCATAAAGTAAGAACGGAAAAATGCTAGTATTAGGAGAAAACTTGAGCAGATAAACTAAAGCTGTGGTATTTTTTACATATACATTTTACAGTCTATACTTATTTTTGGTTGACATCATTCTGTAACAAAGCCAGTGGTAAACATGACATTATAATAAGATAATTGGCTGCACAGATCATCAGGAAGACTGAGTGCTGCTATGCTGGCTAAATGTGTTCTGATTGTCTCTTGTTTTGTACCAGCTTTGACTTTGTCATTAGTGCTACAAGTTAACTTGTAAATATCCTAGAGTAATGTTAAATTGCAGGTGCAAGATGATCATAAGCAGCAGATGCTAATCCAAAGTAAGAGATTTTCCCTTTTTGTATAAGATAAGTAATTACAGACAAAATATAGAAGTATGATCATGTCCTTTTGTGCAAAAAATATGATGAATATTACCACAATATGTAATTTGTTTTAACCATTGGAAGCATTTTGTAACACATCACATTTTTGGGGCTTTGCATTGGGAATCAACAGTTCACACCCAAGATCCAAGATTCAAGATTCAAGTCTGTTTATGGGCCATTTTACAACAGTGGGTTGTATAAAGACATAGTTCCCTTCTGCTAATACTAAATCATTAACTTGCATGAACTAAAAGATAATTCATAAGTTTGTGAAAAAAAAACAACACAATTTTCATGTGGGTGCTTGGGATAGGCTGAGAAATCTCACAGTCTGAGGACTAACATTAACAGCTATCCTTTAATCTGGAGGTAGCAGTGAATACATCTATACCTCTTTCCAGATGGTGAGGGGAAACAAATAGTGGTGGTGGTGTGGGAATTGTCTTTTAATATCCATTTGGCTCTGTGCAGGCACCTAAACTTGCTGGTATTACTAGTGCTCAGTGCATGGGTACCAATGATGTGGTTTCAATCACCCACTGCAGCATCTCCCTGGGTCATGCACATCACTTGTCAGTTTGTGATGTTCCCAGGTAAAATGATTTCTATCACTTCCTTGGAAAAGCTGACGAGACTTGGTACAGGAGTTTTGCTTTTTTTTTTACATTTTCTGAAAAAAAAAATTGTCCTTTCTGTCTTTTTTTTTAAGTTTTTTCTTTTTTCTTAGAGATTAATAATGTTCATGCTAGATTCTCTGTAACGTTGATTTCTAGGAACCCAAAACTCTTCACACAAGTGTCTGTGTTTGCCTCTTTTTTTCTAAAATATCAACAATCTGCTCCCAATTGCTGATGTTGAGCAGTATGTTCTCTGCACACAACTCTGCAAGATTGTCAGTTTCCTTTCAATATTAACTCTTATCATACTTAGAGATCCATCTGATTATGGTGGTGTAGTCTGCCTTATTCACAATGGCCTTTTCATTATTGGGTAAGCTGTCATAGGTTTACAGTGTGAACAGCAGGTGACTGAACACAAATCCCTGGGGGACTCCAGTGTTGAGCAGTGTTGAGTGGTGTGACTGCCACTTCAAACTGTGTGGGGTCTGTTTGTGCCAAAACCCATTATCTAGTTAAAGAGTATGTAATTAAGCTAAAAGTAATAATATTAATTGCATTTGTATGCAAGGTACGGAGTGAGAGTCAAAGTGTGGTTAACCAAGCCTAGCATTAAGACCAGAAACTGGGAAACAGCTAACCTGACCTTGTCATTGTAAAAAAAATCCACCTACCAATGTCTCTAAAGATCAATAAATTCATTGTGTACCTCTTTTGTTTCATTACACAACCTATGGATGCAAACAAATGAGTATGTAAGATGTATATTAGTTTTATTCCTGTGTCTTCCATGGTTAGCTAAGCTAGGTTAAACAGCAAAAGGCTCAGGCTTTACTGCTATCAAGATCTGGACACTTTTTTCAGTATGAACAAATTATAATCAAAAAATTTTAGAGTTAGTATGAAATATGTAACCACATGTGATATGGGGAATATGAATGGTGTACTTTTTACCCTCTTGCTAGTTTAGGGGTTATTTTTGAGCAGACTGATTTCGCCCTACAACATATTTCAGCATGCACTGATTCTCAGTTAACAGAGAAAGTAGACACATGCAGTGATTTATAAGGCTCAAGTTGTTTTATCTTATGCTGAGTCATTACTCAACCCAGCATAAAGACCAGTTTCCCTGAGTCTGACAACATGCTGGCCGGGGCAATAATGCACTGTGCTGAAAATTTTAATTTGGTTCCATCTGTACTCAGCATGCAGTCTGTTTCGCTGCTTCCAGAAAGATATATAAATAAAAAGCAAATAAAGCCCCAAAAATCCTTTTGAATATCTTTAATTGAGTAGCTACTGAAGTCTTGATATTGATTTTCAGAGCCAACTCCACAATATAGAATTGTAATAGCAGTGAACATTACTTATACTTGTGGACACCTGTTTTCTTCTGCCTTTTTCAAAGCACAGCTGAGGTCTGTTCAGCTGTGGTACACAGTCATTTTATAAACCAGGCAGCTTTGTTGAATTTTTGAAATAACATATGAAAGCCGCTTCTGTTAAAATCACAATAGAGAGAAATCTTTTGTTTAGGGCCTTGTGCTGGCTGATGCAAAACCAGGGTTATTATTTATACTGGTGCAATCAATCAACATATCATGTGTCTGTATCGTGTATAAATGTGCTGTTTAGGATATACTTTCCCTAAAAACATAATACTCTGATTCTGATCTTAATTAGCACATTTCTCTGTGACAGTGTGAAAAAAAACACCCTAGCTTAAGTCTAAGTACTGCTTTCCTCCATAATAGATTAATGTTATCATGCTAGTGTAGTATTCAGAACACCAGTGTCTGTTTAAAGTATGTGCATGTGCATTTATTTTTGACTACAAAGCTCTGTAATAGACAGCACTTACCAAATTCTTTTTTTTTTAATTGTTTAATTGCTTAATTTGAAAGGAGAGATAATAATGAAGCAAAAAATGCACAATTGGCTCAATACAACTTAATAGAATTCAGGGTTCTTTGCTGCATAGCCTTTTTTTTGTTCTGGTGTGACCAGTGGCTTATTATGACTAATGTTAGCTAATGTTAATACAGTGTCAGCTGCTGCATAACTGACACTACTGCATCATTTTACTAGCTTTATGACTCTTCAAAACTTGTACTATTTATCTCTTTCTGTCATTTTCACTTGTGGCTGAAGTGTTCAGCAAGTTTCAGTTTTAGGCTGAATCACTTTAAGCGTTATTGGTTAAACTATTCTAATGAAAAGATCAAAAGGAGAAAGGTATTTATTTCTTTCAATACTTTCCAACACCCTCTCTGGTCTTTGGCATTCCCAAAATCCCTTGATTCTTTACCAAGGATATAAATGCTTAAAAATAGGTCAGGGTATTTGTGGGATTTGACTCAAACTAAAGTACAGTGTTTGTGTTGATTAGAAAAAGGAACACGTCACCTTGTGTCTTTGCAGTTCATTCATGTATTTTCAATAGTTTGTGAACAACAGTGAAGTGGCACAGAGAATTAAGATGTATCAGGCATGTGATACAAACACAAAGGGACAGTTGCTATCTGACAATTTCATTGTTGTTTTTTAATTTCGGTCTGGAGGTAAAAATAAAACTCACACTAACTTTGTGGTATAACACTTTTAGGTCTGCTAAAAATTTTGTTTAAATCTTCACCTTATGTTTGCTAACCTGACCGGTCCACAGAACCTTCAAGCAAAGAAAAAGAGAAGCAAAAGCCTTGATTATTGTTGAGTCCAGCTTTTTCTAAGGAGAGGAATTTGTTAATTCCTGTTTGGGTACGACTGCTAATATTGACCACTATTTAATGCAGGCAAATCACATAAATCCATAAAGTGTGTATAATTATATCAGTATATTAAAGCTAATGGCATGCTATTGCCTAGTTCAGCCCCACTTGGTGATTTGGTTCCATTAGACTGGTGTAACTTTACAAAGTATATTGAGTCCTGTTTTAGACATGTAGGCATTGTGCCTTATTAAAACAATATACAACATGTAGTAGAAACACAAGAGGCAGTGACAATAGTATAGGCATCTGTTTTAAATTTTAGCAGTTGGCCAAGAGTTTAATGTCAAGATATCGACGGACATTTAGAAGTAATGAGACAAGCAAACTGTTAAAGGGAAATCAGCAGCTAAACAACAGTCGGAGAGAGATGCTTTTTCTTTCCAAGGCCTGTTTTCCCAGTGGGAGAGGGAGAAGGGGGGAGGAGACCATATGGCCACGGAGCTGTGTGCTTGTACTGGGATTTAACAGCAGCAGAGAGAGGTGTGTGAGTTAACGTGTGTGGTGGTAAGAGGGGGTGAAAGCTGAAGCTATTCTGCTCACATCCTCATGCAGTGTCAAGGGAAGCTGCCCTCTCATACCTCTCCTCTCACAGTCATTGCTTCTGGTTAGAGCAAGGAGGGAAGGGAAGATAGTAAAGAGGCGTGTGTGTGTGTGGGGGGGTATTAAAATTGAAGCTGGTGTAAGGGGATGAGCAGAGGGGTGGATGGGATGAAGAGGCACAGAGAAAGAAAAACATGAAAAAGATACAGAGTTGGGTTTTGATCGGTGGTCTAATCTAAATTCAAACTTCAGGATACGATCCCTCCACTGCTGCTGTGGGGGGGGGGGGGGGGGGGGGGGGGGGGGG
>JAPZDY010000004.1:2818606-2837357 GCA_029783645.1 Ctenochaetus hawaiiensis | reverse complement strand
TAAAACGTTTTAAAACTGGATAAAAAGCAGGCTTACGGAGCTCTGTTGTCTAGCAGCAGTAGACGCCAGCGCATGCGTCGTTGGTTGGTCCCACGACACCTCACATACTAGGATACTTTAGGGGAATCTAATTTGTCACCTTTTCATCCTCAGTCAGTTTGCCGATCAGTTACATGCATGCTGACATCTATTTGCTGGACTGACCTTGTGCTTCATACATTCTTGATATTAATATTCCTTTGAACCAAATGTCAGGTTAATCTCTGTGAGACCTGACCCTCTCAGAGGGGCCAAGGTGAATGTTAATTGTTATGGGAGCAAATTGACTTTAAGGTTCAGAGGCTGTATTAATTAAGGAAAAGTGAGTTGACGTTGCATAAGCATAAACCAACCGAACCACCACCCCATGGTTCCTGTCACTTTCCAAAATTGAGAGCACAACCTTTGATCGTGACTATTACATGGCTTGAGAATGGATGCGAGCAGAAATTCAAGTGATATCCACCTTATGACTTGTGCGGTCTCAGTACATTATGATTCAAACAAAGATGATGTGAAAAAAAAAAGATTTATCATGTAGATCTTGAGATTTTAAATAAGCACTTGTGTCAGTTGAGAGTATTGTAAATAAGACATGTCGAACAGAGTTTTCACTGTAGTTTTCAAAAAAAAAAGTTTTATTTTAATTAGGCTAACTGACTGGCCACACCACTGCTGGTAGTTGGTCCACTACTTTGTTCCAGGCTGAAATATTTCAGAAAATGTTGCATCCATTATTATTTCTTAAAAACTGTGTACTCCTGTAGGTATATTATGTTAAGGACATACTTGAAAGTACAAAAGTCACTTGTCTTTTTATGGATATTAGCTAATTGTGCAGTAAAAAATATGTTGAGCTGCATTCAAGTGTATGGACACTACTTGCTTCAAACATGCCTAACTAAGAAGTTGAAAATGATAAAAGTTACATCATTAAGTGTATTTTTCTTCCACTTTATTGTCAAGGCTTGCAGAATTTGCACAAAAGACAAGAAGCATGAAAGCCATCTGTGTTTTACCTGCTTGGATAAGCAGCAGAATTAAGGGGCATTAACATGTCAACTTCAAAAAATACAGTAGAACATAAACACAACATACCCCTTTGACAACCAGGAAGACTGTATCAAAATCCTTCCTTTTTTGGTATTTGTTAGATTTGTAAAGGTTAAGCAAAACTTTATGGACAGTAAGTGAAATGTTCCCCATCACATTTTTAACTGTAATGAATAAACTTGATTACTGTAAGGCATTCATATTTATTCTTGTAAAAATACTATTTTATAGCTTTATAAAACGTCTTTCTTCTTTATGTTACTCAATGTTTCTTGGCATCTACAACTAGGTTGTTGTTATGGTGCTGTTGGTCTTTCTAGTTTCAAAATCACACAGTGAAGAGAGGTGTATTGTATAAAAGTACAACTACGATGTACAGTCTGTGAAGATTCAAAAAGGGTATTATAACATTTAGAAAATACACTCATTCACTTTTTTGCTGAGAGTTGGATCGTAAGATTAAAACCACTCTACGCTAATTTAGAAATAGGGAGTTACAGCCAGGACACAGTTTGCTCAGCTAAGCACAAAAAATGGAAACGGAGGGAAACAGCTAGTCTGGCTCCCTCTGAAGGGAAAAAACACCAGTCGTTAACCAATCTTCTAGTCAGCGTTGCTGTCACTAAAAAAGTCCTCTTATTTTCCAAGTAGGTGTTCATATTTTTGTGTTTAAGTTAGGCATGTTTTCAGTTTCCATATACATACTCTATGCTGTATGTTGTGTGTGCTGCAAGCAAAAAAAAAGTTGAAGCATGCTCTCCTTATGTCATACTTTCACACAAGCAGTAAGAAGTAACAGTATCTCTGCTCCTAGATATTTTGGGACTCCATTCACTCTTTCACTTGGATGCTCATACGGTAGGCCTGGTTCAAAGATGCTGCAACAAGCAGCTGAGGGAACAAATCCATGCAACCTGTCCCCCTGCATCATGACAGTAAATCCTCTCAGCTCCTAAACCTGCTCCCTCACCAGCGCGCTGACACTGCGCTGCTGGAGACTCATCAAAGAGGAGAGGGTAATAAAAGAGAAACACCGAAGCACCTTGCTGCAACAGCATTGCTATAGTTAGAGGTATAATTCCCTCAGGAGCCACCCAAACTAAAGTGCATGCACTCAGTACACTGCAACTGTCCAACTTAGTTTGAGAAATGTGTTCACTAATTGCACTGCTCTATCCATGTGACTGCATGTTGGCTTTAACACTAATTTGATCTGAATTGAAATCCTTTCATCAAATCACACATCCTGTTCAATAATCAATTTCATCTGGAATTTCTACTCCTCTAAGAAATATAATGGCTCCACAAGCTCAGTCATTTGAACATTGTAGCAGGTGAATTAGGAGCTAAATGGTAGTTAGTGCTGCTAAGAAAAACTTTTATTATGGAACTAAGTCAATTTCATGGTAAAAGAGGTCCATGGTCAACCTGTTGTTAAGGATGGCATGGGATGTTTTTATGAATGAACTTACTTGACAACAGCAATTTATTACAGGTGGCTAATTTCATGTCAGTGAACGTGGCAGAAAAGCACAGGAGCATAGACAGATGACAGGAGGACAGAAAGGTAAATCATTTGATAGATTTAATTTATTCAAATATTTTGGTTGTTCCATCAGATTTAAAGCATGTAATAGTAAAAATTTTGATGTGTCAAGATATCTGGCACTAAATAGCATTTTCATGTTGATGCTGTGGCATTTTTGTAGTTGCTGTAGGATCTAATCTTCATACTTTAATGTGGCTATCTTACATACAGTCGTAATATTTTATCATCATGTGATAAATATTTGGTTGATTATTTATTGTAATAGGGTCTTAAGAGTGTTGTGAAAGTATGACTAATCTGTAGTATCTAAGAAGTGGACAGAGACACAAACTCTGTTAATAATTAGTTAAATTTGTTGGTCAGCTGATTGGATTATTATTGAGTCATTAAAGGCTCAGGCTACTGGGCATATAACTAGAAGCAGCTGACTGACTGACAGCAATTCGGTCCTCAGTAAGGCATTTCAATCCCGCAAGGTCTGTTGGCAGCTCGTCACCCATGGGTGTGTACAAAACAATGATGCACACCCATATCAAGGAGAGCTTTTAATTCTGAGGCTTATTAGCAAAATTAACAGTTCCTGGCAGCTAGAAAGAAAATAAATCAAGGTCTGACCTGGACTAGTATGGGAGTGTGTTTCTTTCCTGATGTTTGAGCAAATAATACTTTTTTCAGGACTCACTCTCTCCCCAGACACATCAAACCAATGAGTAGCATAAGCATTTTGGTTTGATTGATTTCTCTTTTTTTCTGCAAAGACACCAAGGCAAGGGAAAAATCCCCTGAAGTTTAAAATTCATTCAGTGATTCACACCAGAACAAATGAACTCTAGGCTTGAAAACACCCTAAGCCTACCTCTAACTTCTCTCGGGCTTGAGAGGGAGGCATTAAGATACTTTGTTAAATATTCTCAGATCAAAATGTCCAAGGTTAGCTTCTTGCTTTCCTCTTACTCACCCAGCTAGAGGCTACTTTGGGCCTCAGGACATTGTGTATATTTGTCTCGAGTTTATTACTTAAAAAATAATTGCTTTTTAGTGTCTTTATTTGTTGCCTTCAACCACAACAAATCAGTATGTCTTTTCTTTTTTTATTATTGTGTTCTTCTTAGCAACATTGCATCACTTGCTTCCTGTGTAGCTCTGCGTGGTGTACTGGGCCTATATATCACTACTAATCATACTCTAAGGGTTGGATCCTATGTAGAGTTTGTTGTGAGGACAAGATGTGTTAAATTCTTACGTGTGGTAAGTAGAGAGAAGATATAACATTGCAGTTGAATGATAATTTGGCCTCACTGTCCAAACAAAATGGTACTGTGCTCTCAGTGTTTAAAGCTGAAGATATCTCAAAGTTAATTTCACTTGTGTATTCCTAGCACTCTCCAGCACAAGCTCACATTCAAATATGGTACATCTGCTAAGTGCAGAACCGTTTAGCTGTGCTAATCAGCACAGTCATTATCATCAACAAAACTACGATTAAGCGAGGTATTAGAAAACTAAAGAATTTGAAAAATCAGGTTTGTTTATTCATGACAGAAATCAAGGCTAGTTTCTTCTCCTTATAGCAACAGACAGTT
Source organism: Ctenochaetus hawaiiensis (assembly GCA_029783645.1). Classification (NCBI taxonomy): domain Eukaryota; kingdom Metazoa; phylum Chordata; class Actinopteri; order Acanthuriformes; family Acanthuridae; genus Ctenochaetus; species Ctenochaetus hawaiiensis. The sequence continues at coordinate 2,833,133 of JAPZDY010000004.1, read as the reverse complement.
AACAGTTAAATATGAGAAATATCATAATATTCATTATTTTGGAACGTCAGAGCCTTGTTGGTGAGTGTCATTGTTGTGTTGTACCTAAATGTGAACTTTCTACATTAAATCTGTCATTGCTGTTTGACACAGAGTCATTATTATTGCAAGGTGAATTGGGTGGTGTTTGGATCTACTGAAGCCTTTCTAAGGAGAATTTTCATCGATGACTTAAAATTGCTGTCATGCCTTTCCACACATGCACAGGTTTTCATTAGAGGGTAAAGTCTTAACTGAATTACAAGACAAAACACAAAAAACAGCCACAAGATCGGCCTGAATTAGTAATTTGAAAAATAGAAATTTGTATTTTTAGCTCTTCATGTCTTAAAGCAGTTCCATTAAAGAGTGTTTCTCCCTTTTTTTTTTCTTATTTCCTATCTTGCTAATTATTTTGTGGCCTCTCACCTTTTCTTTATGAGCTCCTGGGGTAGATGTAAAGTCCAAACCAGGATAAATAACTCTGTTTACTCTGTAGATTATCAAAAATCTGTTTTAAAAGCCTGAAAGGTTGCATATGCAGCCTAATTCCAATTCAAATCTTTAATGTGAGCAGAGGCTTTTGAAGCCTCACACTGTGTTGCTCACGCTAAGATATAACTGAAGCAACTTTGCCCTCTGAAAACATTTTCACTCCCATTATTTGTCTTTGTCTTGCTTTGATATGGGGAATAATCATGTTTAATGTTTTTGAAACACTGTTCTCATAATTTGAGGCTGAGGGGGATGTAAACATTAAGTAAAATGTTGTAACGGAGTCAGTAAATTACCTCTGAGCTTCAAACCGAGCCTTTTCTTTTTATTATATATTCTGACTAATTAGCTGGTAACAGTTCCTGTCCGTACCTGGATGTATAGACAGCTATGACTTTATTAGTTTTGTGCAGAAGGAAGCATAAAAATATTCAGTTGCTGTTCCCTTGGCTAAAATGTAGAGGAAATAATAAAAATAGCTGACTATCAGACTGCACTTAAAGCTATGAGACGAGAATGTAAACTGAACAATTTGAGGAGAAATCAAGGCCAACAGGTATTGACACCTCAAGGTCATGGCTGCATGAAGACTGCATGGCCACAATGTGCCATTTGGTAAGTGATTTAGGATCAGAGCAACTTTCCTTATCTAAAAATGTGTGAAATTTCCCCTTTTGAAAGAGTCAGCGCATGACTGATTCCCATGATGTCAAAGCCCAGAACCCTAATTTACTTTTCTGTTTTCAACTGCAGAAGAAGGACGAAATAATAGCCCTCAGGGCGATGAAATGTCAAAACCAATTATGCCTATGACAAAAGAGCCATGACTCATCTACTTTAATGAAATTAAACATCTCTCAATCCTTAAAGCAATGTGTCCAGGACCCCTTTATTTTACATGATTTTCTTCGCTGATTGAATGTAATTATCTGATCTCTATTAATAGCCATAATTTGTAAAACACAACACAATGAAATCCCATCAGTCTAAGGAAAATGTCCTCCACCCAGGGAGATTTTCTGGCTATCAGTAGAACTTCATGTTATCTACAATGTCAACAATCCTTTGTCCCTCCCAGTTATCAGAGGTTTGGTATCTAGTTTACTGATTGGCAGATTTATAACAATGGAAAAGATGTTAGGTGGCTGATTAAAAATGTTCTGCTGTGGAGGTGGATAATTAAGAGCTTGTCAGACATGCACCTCATGATAATACTATGCTGGCTATTTAACAAGTCTGTTCCAGCCTGAAAAAAAATGTTTTTGTTTTTCTCTACAAGTAACTGGCAATCTGCCCCCTGGCTGACTATTACATATTTGCAGTGTTTCCTAAGTACAACAACTGAGTACAACATTTATGGTATTTATACACACAGTCATTTATGTTAGTAGATACAGATGTCCAGATGATTTTGTCTGTGAACACTTTTCAGTCTTTGTCTTATTTATTTTCTTCAGAGGAAAAATAGCCTGGATGACAGCAAGTTACCAAGTGCTCTTCACACATATTTTCACAATGCAACATCACCCACCTCACAAGTTTTTTGACAAGATACCAAAAAACAATCTGTAAAACCCTTCAAGTGTGAATGCTTCGAATTTCAGTTCCCAGAGTTTTGTCCTGTGCAACACATTTATTAATCACTAGGTGATAAACACATTTTAAGCAGCAACAGTTCTAAGAAAAATACAGAAGAAAAGGACCAACAATTCTTTAATCTGTTCGAACGAGCCACAGCGAAAACCTGATATCTCAATGTTAGCTCACTGTAGTTATATTCTATTATGTAACATAGACACGGTATTTTCCATTTTAAGGCTCTGGTAAAATTGACATCCATTTATTTCCTGTTTATTTGTTTTTGAAAATAAGGTCACAAAAAGTTCACAAACACAATTTCCTTATCAGGAACGCATATTGGAAGCACTGCAAGCCCATAAGCAATTACTACTGTAATGACCAGCAGTATTGTCTAAAGGCAATGGGCATGTTTATCGCTCCCCAGACATTCTGGCAGGGTTACAGTTAACTTAAAAAAAATACCTATTCAGAACCTATATATCCTCTATATCAGTGTATTGGTATCAGAATTGAGAGTAATCATAGCACCTCAAATCTTCGTCTCTTGTGAGCGTGTAAAGCAAGTTAAAAACAAAAAGAAAAAAGAAACAATACCTGAATCTTGCATATTATTGCTTGTTCACATGCATTTTGGTTCAGTCAGCATCCCAAAAATTCAAGGGTAATGTTAGAACCACAATCTTTTAACGGCATTTTGTTATTTTTTAAATTATATTCTTAATACCATGTTATAGGGAAAGCTAGCTATACACTGAAATACCTCTTTGTTTACTTGTCCATTACATGGAAATGATTTTGTTGCTGAAGACAAGTACTGATTTACAGAAGACATAATAATGTAAGTTTAAAATGTTTAGTTTAGAAATGCATTGGTTGTACAATTTACATCCTGTGTAAATAATAAATCATTCTCTCTTCAGGTGGCTTTTGGTAGTCATGATGATACATCACAGCAATACATGGGTCAAAAGTATTTAAGTCTTGTTATTAAACTGTGCCGATAGCTTTATTGTGCGTCCTTGACATGATTTTTTTTTTTTATTTCTTGCTGCCTCCTAACTCCATGTTTCTTTTGCCTCTACTGAGTGGCAGAAACTAAGCTGGACCCCTCTCGGCAACATAAGCCAGTCTCCCCTCGTCTTGTTGAATTAAAGGAGAGCTAATCTTAAGTGATGCTAATGGAAGTCAATGACGACCATGAGGAACAAGTGCTAATGTGCTTGAGCAATTAACCTAATATTTACTGGCTGTGACTCTCGGGAGGTGCTAGCTTGTGTCTGTCTATTCGCTCCCTCTGCTCTGACATGATGTACAACTACTCTGAGACAAGGAGAGAAAAGAAAAAGACTATCAGAGAACAATTACTGTTTAAATGCCTAAAGTCATTCAAACAGAGAAGTGATATTAGAAAGAGCAAAATAGTACCAGTCTAATTAAGGCTGTTCAAAGTAATGCTGAATTGAGAGTTGCATAAATATTGAAGTAGGTTTAAGAAGTTTAAAATCTGTAATTATAAAATATGAATACTACAGATCAACTACTCAATTGCAATTCAATATTCACATTTTCTTTACAGATGCATGTTAAAAAATGCTCTATTTTCCTTAAGCTGTCTGCTATTGGCTGTCCGGTTTAACTCTTATGTATTTAATGTTGTTACCATAACACAGCTCAGTCTTCACTTGCCGGTGAACTTCTCATTTTTTTTAGCAGAAATGAGTGCAACATTGGTTTTCACGTCTGAAAGCACAAACGGATTATAGTGAAAAAAAAAAAACATACTTGGAGCAGAAAGTCAATAGCAGCAGTGCTGTAGTTAAAAATTAATAGTAAACAAAAGCAAGAGCAAGAGCAGGAAAGGCAAAAAGTTGCACCATCTTTAATCTCAGTTATGAACATTCAAGATAAGACAGATGTGGGAGCAAACAATGCCGCCACGGGTTCCACAACCCTCACTCCCAACTCTGTAATGAAAAATAAAATAAACTTTATGGAAAATCACAATATCAGGCAGGAACCAAGACAAGAAACATAAACATGCATTTTACTTCCAAAGCTAATAACACAAAGTTTCAGCATAGTTTAACAGAGACAGTTAAATAAGTCAGATCCGTGACAATCAATAATGAAACAATAATTGCACTTTAAATGACCGTTTCCATTCTTACAAAACTTTCTCAGTCTTGATTTATGCCATTGATTAATGCTGTGTATTAATGCATACTGTGGTAACCAAAAAAAAAAAACAGGGATAACTATTTGAATTTTAACATTAAAACAAGGAGCCTAATATAATGCAGAAGTTATGACATGTTCAGTTTTGATAAATGTGTCTGCATTATATTAGAACTGAACTTAGAATATAATTTAAGTTATGCCTCACCAGTTAAATGCTTTGAGTGTGAAGCCACAGTTGAAGATATGTCGGATGTGCATTAGCAGCTAGCTCATAAAAAGGTCTACAGATAATACGAATCATGACCAATGTTTTTTCTTGTGAAATGTCTTGTTTAATCAATTGCACTGATGTTGTCATGAGTTAATAAATGAGAGGGAAATATTTCACACTGTGGCACCCTCCCTTCCTCATTAAGTCTTCAAGTTTGTACTGCTGCATTGACCAAGAACTCCTGACTGAGGGATTTATTCTTATGCAGCTTGAACCATAGTTTCAGCCCAGCACTGCCACAGCTACTCAGCAGCAGTGAAATGTGATTTCTGTATTTCAAAGATTTCAATCTGCCTCACTGGTACACATTGTAATGACTTGAGCTCATTTACACACATATTGTCACAGACCTCCTGATTTAATTTGATTCACTGAGCTTTTATTTGATATTTAAATTGAACTCAGACATTAATTAATTTGGTACAAATTATTTTTGATTTTAAAAAGATTTAATTGTGCAACCAACAGTGTGCCTCTTCATTAATGTGACTGAGTTTGTTTATTTCATTGTTAAACAGCCATAATTTCTGATGAAAATTTGTCAAAGTGACTCAGGCGGAAATGTTCATGGATGAGGAGAAGTATTAAAGCTTTTTACTCATCTGATTATGTTTGCTAGATTTCTTCCTCACAGACTGGTGTTATTCCAGTCTACAGGCGACAAAATAAAACACACAATTACCTTAAATTAAGTTACATAATTCTTTGGTTTTGACAATTTTGACATTTTGGAAGAGTTTTTGTGTGTATACAGTTATTTAACAAAATATATAACTGACATTTTTAGATATTTTGCTATGGAAATATTACAAATTACATGTTTAAATGGTTTCTTATTTACAATTGTAAAGTTTTAACCGTCGTTCAGCAGCAGAACAGTGCATAGAAACAAAAGTTCGGCTGCTTGGAGCTTAAAGTTGAAACTAACTACTTTAGTTCACAATCAGTTCAATTATCAAGTTTAACTCTAGTGAACTGTGATACTCAGACATGCACAGCGGACATCAAGTCCTGTATTGCTCAATATTAGCGCTTTGCCATCTGACCGAAACCCAACAAATGTGGCAGTGTGTTGAGCTTCATGTTGGGCTCAAGACTGTTTTGCTGACTTTCAACCTCAGGTCAGGTTTGTTTGTTTTCAATGTAAAGATGTAAATCATTTCCTATAATAAATGCACATTTTAATACTTTAGACTACATTTACACCATATACTACATGAAATTAACCCATAACTCTGTTAAATGCATGCAGTGCAGGCTTCTTCTTGGAATGCTGCTTTTTGTGACATTTCGATTAAGCAGTGTGGAAAAAGTAACAATAGAGAAAAGTAACTTTGCCAGCAACAAAAGAACTAAGTGCAGAGATTTGCAACAAATCTGAAACAGCAGTCATTACACAGCCATACATTCACAATAACTGTCTGGCAGAGCTGAGAGACAACAGTGGCACAGTGCCTTGAACAATCATCCCTCTTTTCAATTGTCTTTTGTTATTCCTAACAAGCAACATCACCTCCAGCTAGTTTTGTACTAAGAAAATGTGTATGAAATTTTCAATATCTGTTTGCATCATGACTCGCCAGGTAATGACTGCCCTCATAAAGAAAATGAAAAAAACATGCTTTATATGCTTATTTTTACCCAAATAATTCATTCTCACTCTGGCTTAGCATTTGCAGAATTCTATCCTGGGGGCCAAAGCACGACTTGCATCCAAAATGATGATTACCATGCTACACGTTCGCCTTTTCCATGCAGAGAATGCTTATTTTACTGTGACAGCCTAAGCCAAACTGACTCCACATCCATCTTAATTATGTCTGTTATTTGTCATGTTGCACGTATAAATTCTCATTTGTCTAAAGGCTGGACAGTGCTCAGTCCTAATCCCCACAAACACAGTTGAAGTAGCTGTGCCACAGCCACTTTTAACAAGCCGCATGATACAAGTCGATGATGCTTCATTATTTCAAAACAGCATGGAAAGAAAAAAAGTGATGATGCTTTCACAGAGGTATGAATGGCTTTTATGGTGATCATACTGTTGGTGTGCTTTATTAGAGAAAATAAAGTCAAGAATATAGTTGTCGAATCCAGCAATGATTGTGTAGGTGAGGTAATATATTTCACATCTCTTTGAAGTTGTCCTTAAAAAGTCAGCCTTATTGTTGAAAACATACTTTTAGTCTCTGTTCAATACATCATGCAAAGCTTTAATCAAATGTCAATTTCGAAGCACTCAGACTTGTTGCTCCTTTGCTTTGTGTTCACAGCTGATTTCTAATTTTACTCCAGTCCTGTTGGATTACCTTCATCAACTTAATGGCTTCCTGATTGCATGTCGAGTTCTTCTGTTAGCTTTATTAAAATTTCATTTTTGCAGTAATTAAGCAAAGCAGCACTTCTTTTCTTGAGGGGTGCTTGGGTTGCTGAATTGTAGGCACATTAATTAAACGTGATGGTCTTGTAAATAAAGCAAGCTGTGTTTTAATTGCAGTGTTGGCCCGGTGTCCGGAAAGAATGCTGGGAGATTGAGTCATATTAATAGAGCTCCACGGGGATTTAGAGGAGTGCTTTCTTATGTTTGTTGATAATTTGATCCATAAAAATAATAATGTCAGAGCTGCCTGGAGCAGTATTAGAGCTGACAATGTGTGGCAGGCTTTGCTTTCAAAATGCTTCAGAAATAAAGGCATATCTCTTTAGTAAAGAACTTAAGCCAACAGCTGGCTTACCTCAAAAAACTTCCCTACCTAAAAACAAGCCTCGTGACAGTAAGGGGGGGTAACCAATCGTTATGGTGTGGGCAGTTGGAGTTAAGAGCGTGGTGCAGAATGCAAATGCTAGAGCTGTTCCACCACCAAAAAAAAACAAAACAAAAACCCACAATTTCTCAGCCTCAGTTGGGAAGACAGGTCATCTGTCTTCTTCCTCTGGGACAAGATGATAACATCTGTTGGCACATATGGCACATCAGAAAAGAGTAGGTTTGTAAATCGAACAGAAACAATGACAACAAGGATGGCGAATGGAGGACAAAAATCATATGCTTATTAGAACCAGGCCTATACATCATATGCACTGTCACTGTGCACATGTGTATGTATGTAAATGCATCTTCCTGATAAATGCAACCTCATCTACTTGACTGCTGTCCTGCCCTCCTTTGAGCGGCTGCGTGTGCATGTGTCTACTCTAAAACCTGCCTGTTAGATATCAGATAATAAGCCCTATTGAATTAAAGATGTCTTTGCCTTCTGTTTGATGTGATATTCACATTAGAAATTGATGCACGCAAATCTGCAAATTAAAGCCAGATTAAAATCAGAAGGTAGATACAAGGAGACTCTCAAACTAATCTAAGTTGAAACAGCCTTGTCTTGTCGGCATGAAAGCTGATTCAGTCTGGACTGCTCCTTCTCTAGCCCCTCTTCATGAATCTGTGGGCAGGTTATGTTATGAGATCCGGTTAGATAAATAGTAATGTCCCTCACCCTCCTCTGCACTGGCATTCACACAGCCTAATGGCCATATGTTTTGAGACCAGCAGATGGTCACTTAACCTTCTACCAATGAGCCACATATTCACTGCAAGGTCCATCACGGCCAACTACCTCATGTTCTGGGACGCACCTTAAAACCACCACAGTGTCTCACTTCACATTTCTTATTGAGGGGCAAAGATACAAGAGAACAAATATTTAGTACATTTATTCTTACTCTGTCATTCATTTCTCCTAAAGCAGTATCTCTGTCATCTGAGGCAGTAATCCACTTCTATCATCTAAAGCACATCGTCAGAAACATAAAAGTAATCTTTGAAAAGAGCACAGGATCCAAAAGTAAGTGCATCTGTCTCAATTTTACTTTGCTCCAATTGTGCCTGAATAAAAAAATCTAAACCTGCTAATATATTTCCCATTCTGAAGCTCATGTACTGCATTTTTTTACCTTTCCATAATCACAAACATAGCTGTCAGAGGCGTGCTGTTACACTTATGAATATAACCATCTCCAAAGTTTTTTGTCTTTTACCTAGCTACTTCCATTCTATAAAAAATAAGTGAACTAACAAGTGGCGATCAAGCATTCAAGACACTCGAGTACTGAACTTCCACACAAATGTGCATCCTCAAACTTGGACATTAAGGTGTATCCCCAGACTGTTGTTTGTTCTGGGAGAATGTGATGCAACCATTTTCTACTCTAAACATGTTATGATTTGTTAATGCAACATAAAGATATAACTCCATGCAAAAAGTCACTTTTAAAAATCTCTAAAATTGGGCTTCCATAGCAAAAATTCAGTAGCTTTTCAGACACCCCATTCATCATCAGTGACTAGATAACACTGTGCATCTAAAGACCATAATAGCCATATTAGTCAATGGTGCAAGCAACAATCTTAAATGAGATGGTTTTGAAAGTCTTTAAAACAATGGGAGACAATGAACTCTGGGAGCCTCTGGCTATGCAGACGGTCAGAGTTTTTGAATTCCATGCACATTAATGGTAATAGAAAGTTAAATGATATTAGTATTAACCTTAAAGCTTAGTTTGATTGTTAGGAAGTCAGCCTGACTCACCCCACAGCCTTACAGTGGGAGGAGAGGGTGAGAGTGTGTGAAGGAGGATTTAAGAATGTAAAAGTGTGAAAAGAATGGAAGCTAAAGGTGGGGTGTGGCGCTCCTGGCAACAAATCTTTGATGCACTGTTATTTTCTAATCTTTTTGCGTTGCTATATTTTTTGTGTGGGAGCAGATATTATGTGAAAACTCTTTTTATCTGAACCTGACCTTCATTTTTAACACTATTACTAGCATAATTTACCTCAAGGTCGATATTTTACCTGCAAGCACTAAAATAGATACATAATTTCTTTGTGTGGTAAAAGAGACTAATGTGTGCTACAAGGTTGCATGTAATATGATAAATTTTATGAACTATCAAAACAAAAGGTTTTAAAGCATTTTATTCTTGTCAGATCAGTGTCTGAGACAGGTAACAGACACGGGTATGGATGGTCTACACAAAATGTCTTACTCTGAAATTGAAGCTGCTGTTTGAACAGACCAATCTGTTTTACTGTTCTTATGGAAGCTCGGGACGTGAATTCACTGCTGTTAGCCTTGTGGCTGAAGGTCTACGGCACTGACTGCCCTGCTACAAATATAGAGTCAGTCATCCTACAATATATTGACTTCTGCTCTTTTGAAAAGAAAACAAAAGCTCAGCTTGAAAGTTCATGAAAGCCAATGAAATGATCATACTAGCTTTCTTTTATCTTTTCAGGGGCAAGAGCCACTATAGGCAGGTCGGGATGACTGAGAGAAATATGAAATATTTCTAAGTTCAAAATTGCAAATTTTAATAGAAATGAAAACAAAAATACATCATCATACTATTTTTGTTATACTTGAAATTGCATTATTTCCAAGACTGCTTCCACTTAAAGCTTGCTTTGGAAAACAGTTAGATTGAAATAAGATAACCTCAGTGTAACTTAGTGTTAAATCTCTGAGTTAGTAAATTTAAAGTTGCTGTATGAGAGGATGATTTGGCAGTGCTCATCCATTTTTAATTTTCTTTTTTTGATGTATTTAAAGTGCACATTGAGGATTTGTCATCAAGCAAAAGACAGAACGTGGATCTTTGTAGGTCACTGATCCAACAGCTGACCTCATGAATATGTTCATGTTCACCCTCACCCTCAGTTATAATCCACTATGTGATTAAAACAGCTTCAATTCAAAAACAACATGCAGGCAGAGAAGCATAGAATATTCTGATGCCACACACAAAGTCATCCACACACATCTACATCGCCCTTATGTACTGAATATTCAATCATGTTGATTTTATTAAATTTATAGCCTCGAATCTGGCCTCAATGTGCAAGTATGTGCAAAGAAAAGAATAATAAATAGTTCATAGTGAAACACAGCACTGCCAGCTCATTTGGATAGCATAATCTGCAATTTAGCAGAGCAGAACTTAATGAAACACATTGCACTTGATCAGTCTTAAGGCAAGTGTGTGAAGGTGACACACATACACTGCATTAAGTCCACCGCAGTGAGTTCTTTGCTGTTGAACTGTAGTTGGTAGAAATGGAAAAAAAAGACCTGCGCATCTGAGCAATCTGATGGCTCAGCACAGGCCAAAACACTGATTTGTGTTTAGTTAAAAGGTCGGCTCACCCAAATTACAACACTAGTGGTCTCTAACCAAGCAGAAAGGTTGAATTATCCACAGAAGTCACTCTGAACAGAATAGATTTCAAGACTTTACCAGAGAGGGTCTGGGATGTGAGAGTTGAGTTCCACTTCATCGGTGATTGCATTTGTTCATGTTTATTCACCTCTGTCAACAGTGCCTCTCTGCTGATCTTTACATCATCATCTCTTTGGATGAAGCCACAAAGTAAACAATTAATATTCAACCCATGCCTTCACACTTGCTGTTGTGGCCAGAGAATGTGGGGAAAAAATGAATGTGAGCAAGTAAAAAAATGCCTGCTACTGCCAAGGTGTACCAGCAGTTGGCTGGTGGGTGCTGCACATTTTTTATTGTGAAAGGGAAAGATGCCTACTCCTGGTCAGCCAGCAAAGGCCTGGGGAGAACAAATCGAAAGACAAAGACACTCAGGAGGTATTTAGAAAAACATCAGAAGAGTGGGCTGCTTTACTTAGAATAAACATCCATCATATAGTTCTGAAGTCTTCCAAGCCTCTGAGAGCTATAGATATACATTATGCATTTCACTTTTGACCACTAAACTTCCAAGAATAGGGAGCAAATAGTTATTCCTTAGCTTTCTAGGCATAGTCATTTAATATATAGCAGAGTTAAATGTGTAGCTTTCATTGTGTATTTTTAGAACACAGTAATTTTCCTTTTTTTGAAGGTCAGCACAGTTTTGTAATACAAAACAGTCCGTGCAGTGCAATAAACCAGTTAGAATGTTAGTTGAATGTTTCAGTCAAATGGCCTATTACAAAGTGCAAGAGGCCTCAATGTACGCCCTCCACCTCTCAACAGCTGCTTAATGCTTTGTCTTGGCATTCCCGCTGCTGGACCACGACGGCAGTAAATAAGAAATATTTCGGCATTTGGATATTGAGAGAGCCTGTATCTTAAAGCTAATTGCATTACCTCAGAGCAAACAAAGCCAAGCTTCATCAGCAGCAGCTCCTGGGCCAAGGCTCACTGACAATTACTGCCACTTATCTAATAGATCGACTGGCTCATCTCTCGATCTGTCTGTTTGTCTTACAGTTTCCTCCCAATGCAAATATTTCTCCCTCCCTAACTTGTCAGCCTCTCTGGCACTGACCTCACCTTTCGTTCACCATTTTTATTGTCCTCAGTCTCCTCTTTCTCCTTTTCTGTCACCTTCTCTGCTTTCACTCAAGTCAGCTGTCTCTCTCTACCTTGTTCAGTTGTCTCTTGCTTCCCTCATCTGTCACCCTCAAGGGGTTTAATCATCAGTTTAATGTCACGCCCTATTTAAGGAAAGCCTGAGAACACACACATGCGCACACACACATACAGCCACACCACCTCCCTGCTGGTTGTGATCTTACACTTTAAGCTACTTTTTTTTTTCACAAGTACCATGCAACTTGAAAGGCATGCTTGACAAGGTAGATCCCTACAACAGGCAGATTGCTGAGCTCTGTTTGCATATGTTAGCTTGCCATACTAATATCCTTGATATAGAATGTGATAAATATATCTTCAAATTCAGTGATACTTGGGCTGCCACTATCACCTGGCTGAAAGTGAGTGGCAGACATATTGTTAATGCTTAACTTGTATTTTGAAAAAACAGAGGCAGGGGGAACTGCAAGTGATACACAAAGGAGATGGAGGAGAACAATGTTTAATCATATTATATATTTTTCAAAGGGAATGATGCTTTGAAGGAAGAAAAAGATCTTCCTAACTGATAAAGGAAAAGAAAAAGAGGACAAATTATGTAAGTGGAATATGTGACACTAACAGATACATTAATTCCTTATACATTACCATGGAAAGTTTAGAGATTAGTAGGCCAACAGCAGCTAATCAGGTTGAAAAAGTTACTGGAGACCAACAACAAACTGGTAGAATTTAGGAGGTTGAGGAAGCAGTGCCACCACCATGGCAGACTATGATAGGCTGAGACACAAGTCAATCAAGCAGAGGCACCCTGGAGTGCCCTTCTCTTAAAGTGAGGTGAGTGGTATGTTGCTTTTGCTAAATAACAGTCACTGTGGTCACACAGGACAATTAAAAGATAATGGTACATTGATTCTCCTGATATTTTCTTGAATAACTGCTTTTACATAATAACTTAATTGTATTGATAACTTAATTTATATGGCACTTTTTATACAAAACTGCAGCTCAAAATGCTCGAACAAAGCAATTTATTATACAATAAAGCAGAAAAAAATAAAACAACGCGATTGCACTTAAACGATTAAAAACAAATAAATTTAAGAATAAAGAAAATATTTAGAAAAATAAAATGAAAATGAAAGATGAAAGAAATCGGGCACCAAAAAAGGTGTATGTTTCATGATGATCTACATTGTGTGTTTTGTTGTTGATGTTTTTGTTGTAATTATGTGACAAAACACTTTAAAAGATTATCAGTGACATGCAAGATTCTTCACTTGCTAATGTCGCAACATGTAACACTTGCATGTAAGAAAGAGACACTGAGTCAGAAAAATTCTGCTCTATATCAGTAACAAAGCGATAGGCATCTTCAGTGTGTAGCATTAGCAAAAATGAGCCACTAATTGCTTCATGGTGCCTCTAAATATATGCTTCTTAATGAGTCTTTCACAGAAAAAAGCTTAGCGTATTTAGCTGAGATCTAGTTTGTTTATGGTATAATAAAAATAAATATCAACAAGGATTTTTTATTACTTATAATGTTAATCAGATTCTGTTTACATTTGATTTGATTGTTTAAAATAAGTCAAATCAGCCTAAATTTAATTACATATTAAATCTACACTAATTGTTTTATCAGTTAATCATTGCAGATCTAATTAGTTTTTAAAGTACAGTTTTTAACTCACTTGAGAATAGACCTTGCATCATTTTTAACACTCAACATTAGCTGAAAATCAGCATACTCTCTTAATATTCCTAATATGTGGAGTGGACAATGCTATCACTGTATGTTTTAAGATCTCCCTGTAAGATCAGTGGTAACCTTCTGGTGGTAAATCACTCTTCAGATGACCAGAAATATCCTTTGTAACCCAACACATATTTTTGCAAAAACAAACAAAGCAATGCACAAACAAAGCTAATAAATAAGAACACCAGCAGGTAAATATGAATGAAAACAATGCAGGATGTGTTATTCACATTTTGCTAAGAGTCACATTACCCAAAATACCTTAATATGTATATAAGTGAAACACTACAGAATTTCCCAACAAAAGTGGTGAAAATTATAGTCATAATGATGCATAACCTGCTTCCACAAGGCCTTGTTAAACTTTTGCCCCTCTTTACCTCCATACACCTGTGTCATTGTCCATTTTATGATAAATAGGCTCTATTTTTACAGCCTGCATGGTTTATAGGTGACAAGTTCCCAAGGGAGCAATTCTTAACAAATTGAAAATTCATGACCATGTAAAAATTTCACTAACATGGTGCATGTGACATATTCGCCACATTCACAGCCGTCTGGTACAGCCTTACTACCAGCCTCAGGCTGGTCTTGACATTGTGTAAAAATAAATTCCTCATTAATCCACTTGGTTTAAATTTCCAGATGCTATACTGCATTTGACACGCTCGGCCAGGTGACTTAATGAGACATCTCACTGGAAATGTAACTATGTTGTGCTCAACAAAATGAAAAAATTTGGAAAAGGGCTGGACAGACAGTAAAGTCACGTTACTGGTTAACCCTTCATCAAATTTTATGATGTGCTACTTTCGCTTTTAACTTTAAGTGCCTAATGACAA
>JAPZDY010000004.1:2799905-2812126 GCA_029783645.1 Ctenochaetus hawaiiensis | reverse complement strand
TTTTTAGTGTATCCTGATGGATGCATTTTTCCTTATTCCTCTCAATGTTCATTGTGATATGTATTGTCTCCACATCTAATTGGTGCGTCTGTATTTGTTTCAATGGATTGATCATGTGATCAGTCACATGACACCACATTCAAAAGAACGCCTGTGCGTGTTATTGTTAACTTAACCTGAGAAAGACTCGTTGTTGAGTCGTTATCAATACATTTCAGACTTCAAAGTTTAGTTTGGTTGAACCGTTTTTGCTCCAAAAACATCAGGAGAATCAAAACCGGTTGTTAGGATTTTAATCAAACCTAAAACTAACCAACCCTCTAAAAAATGACTGTGAGAATGTCGTATTACCTTTGAACTGATGTCCTTCTTGTGTGAAACACCTCTCCCCGAGGTTAAAAAACTGACAGATCGAGGCCAGCCTGTGATGACAGTAGCAAATTAAGATGTATTGCTTTTACCAGGGTGATGAAATCAGGACATCAGAGGGAGAAACCAAGAAACTAGTCTGCTGCTCTCACCACAAGAACATTTCTGTATGTTTTCTTTAACAGAAGCTAATCTGAGAACCTCTGTGGAATTTGTTTTCCTTTTTTATGTGTCCTTTTTTTATGCGTTAACTTCTCTGTACTTGTGTGTGTGCCAAATAACAAGATTCCTCAATCTTTCATTTTATTTACTTTAAGATCTCTCGAAAGGCGGTCTGTTCATGGGGTGCCATAAATTTCAACACCCTAATCTTAAAACAAGGATGAAAAATATTTCTAGTCAGTGTGTGACTGTTTGTCCAGCTCCTAACCCACTCCCACTGGCTTCTGTGAGCCTGCATACAAATTACAGTTTCTCTCTCCCTTGATCCCCCCCGGTCTGACAGCCTAATAAAAAACATGTGGGCAGCGGCACCAGCTTTTAAACACTATATCAAGGTACACAGGAGCCTGGCAAAAACGAATATGTATTTGAGTGAGCCTTTCTGCTGTTGAAGTTTGCTGATTTATTTGTTTGTGTGTTGTTTTTCTCTTCTGAACTGACTGTCTCGGGAATGAGTTTAATTTTTAATCCATTTAGTCACAACAGCAGTGGTAAGACCTTATAGTACACATGTGGTATCAGAGCTGGTTAAAGAACTTAAATGTTTGTTTGATACTGAGTGAGATGTGTTTTTACCACTAAATTGAAATGTTTGGACGTGAAATCTGGCATTGTTCATTCAGTTTTGCTGATTTTAGACAATCTTTAAGTGTATACTGCTTATATTTAGACAACTTAGAAAAATTCAGAACTTTGACAGTTTTTGTTGTGTAATAAGAATAAAAAATAGAAAGCACTGTTTTAGTACAGGCACTAAAACTTATCAGGTGTCATGAGGACCAACATCAATACATTTATATAATACTAAGCTCAAAAGGTGCTTATTCAATAAGACATAAGACTGATTATTGGCCGACTCGATTGTTGACTGACAGTCTGAGTATTATTATCAAGGGTTTGATTCCTATTTTAGATTAGGTATCCGGATCCTATGTGCCATGTAAATCAATTTCTAATCTGAACTGTGTGGTTTTGCAGTTCAAGAAGACCATTGGTTTTGATAGTCTTAATAGTTTTTGGCACTGTCAGTATTTGGAGCAAGTATTCTGTGAAAACCAAGGTACATTTCAGAGGTGCAGGTTGTACTATGTTCCATACAAATGGATAAAAAATATGCTCTTGGAACACTATTGTACACATTTGTCATGCTTTTGCTTGTAGTCAAAATGCATGTTTGTCCATGAATTTTCTTTGAATCTGTCTATGCTCGATTTCTATGTTTTTCTTTTTTTTCTTTGTTCACTGGTCTCTCTACAAAAAGAGGTCCCAACTAAATTAGACTATCTGTTGAAAAAAAGGGTTTAATAAATTGGAAGAGATTAAGGTTCAAGTTCATTTTAAAGTCTCAGAGTTGGGGTTATGGTTGTTGAAGAATTTAGTTTGTGTAGTTTAGATCTGTTTTATTCTCTTTGTATTCAGAATAAGCTCTGTTTTTATTGCAAAGCACTTTGTAATTTTGCTTTAATTGATGCTTTAAAAAAATTCTATGTTAAGTTTTAATATTATTATTATCATTATTGTTATTATTATTATTAGTAGTAGTAGTAGTAGTAGTAGTAGTAGTAGTAGTAGTAGTAGTGGCATAATTAACATTAACACAAATAACACAATAACACAACACTAACTGTGCTTCTACTACTACTACTACTACTACTAACTACAACCACTATGAAGAAGAAGAAGAAGAAGAAGAGCACTGCGATTTGAAGGTTGCGTATCAAAAAAGATGAGATTAAGTCACACACTTAATGCGAAAAATGCTGTATGGCACCAAGGTCTCAGGCTTCTTGTTTCAAAATCAAAGAACATTTACATTTGACATTATTTTTCACTAGAATCAAAACACAGCACTAATAAAGTGTTAACAAATTTTTATATCAATGGAAAATTTCCAGTCAAAATCAGCACAGGAAGTGATTTGAGACAGCTGTTTGTGTCTCCCTCTACCTCTCTCTCTTTCTCCCTCTCTTACCGTTGTCCATGGTTCTGAAACAACAGTTGAGTATTATGCATGTCACTTCACTCCCAAGATCACACATGTTCACTCTAACATGTATTGGGAAAATTAACTTGACACACCAGATGGAATGTAACACACATCCATAGGATATATTCCACATATCTATCTGGGAAACAACCCATAGACAGCATTTGGAGGGGTCAGGTCATTAAAACACTCGTCACATCCCCTTCCAACTTTTTTTTGTCAGTCACATTCATACTCTTGTCGAAGCCAGCCAGGAGTAGAGCAAAAACTTCTTTTCCATCAACAAAAGCTTTTAGAGCAATTCTTTGCTTTTTTTTAATGAGGAAATGTTGTCCAGTTCTGATAAAACGGCTGGTATTGTAGCATCCATGCTAACTTCTTTGGCGGCCGCCACTGATTGCAAGCTTGTAGCTGCTTCACACTTTTGTCAAACTAAACCACACCTGTAGCAACAACCTCTTTCTCCTCAAAGGACACCGATTGGTCCAGTTATATTCTAACACAAACAAACCTGGTTGGAGCTTTTTGGGATGGAGCTGCAAGACTTCAGACCTGAAATCTCAGCAATCCAGCTACCTTGCATGCTTAAGGGACAATACATTCCTCTCAAAATGTTAAGTAAAAGGAAAAAAGGAACCTGCTGTCTATATGCAAATCTACTTTTTTCTGTGTATAATAATAGAAGCAACATTTGTTATTTCTGTGCGTAATGCGCAAAATATAATCAGAAAATCCTATTTGACAAGAAATTCAAAAGGATTCCACTACCAAATTGATTCACTGCTGGATTTGGCCTAAAAAAAATGCTATAGGTACAAAAATTAAACTTTTACAAATAACTTAAATAAATATATGATTAGCAACTTGAAGAATTTAGATGTAAATGGGAGACTATCTGATCAAAGTATGAGTTGCCATCAAAACCTTCCTGTGTTGTCCCTAAGGGTCAGAACAGCAATACAAGAGAATACCAGAAGGAAATTTTAGTGAAATCATCCTTAACTATGGTATGATGTCAGCTGGTCTTGTCAACATAACAACACAAGTACTCAGAGCGAATTGTAAATACTCAAGTTTCTCACCTTTTAGAATACAAGCAGCACTGAGCTAGATTTCACTTCCTTTGCAGCTCTCTATTAGCTAACATGAAGTTCTTCTTGAGGTCGTAAGTGTATGTCCAAGTTTTAGGTCCATGCTGAAATCACAAAAATCTGTAGAGCATGAGTCACAAAAACGTATGTATCTCAGATGCTGATTAAGCAAAAAGCGATGTTTTCAATTGTACTTTGTACACATGAGCATCACCCACCAAATCCAATGCAATAATTCATTGCAAGAATTTGATACTCAGCAGTACTTAACAAACATTTCAGTTTTTTTGGTTAAACACCACTTCCTAATTGTGTAATAACAATAACAATAAAAAAGGAAAAGAAAAGAACACTGACAATGTTTGATAAAAATAAAAAGATTAGGAAACAACAGAATAGAAATAAAGGCAAAAAAGGGAGACTACTTTGTTCCTTTGCTGAACAATTCTTGATCGACTGACATTTAAGACCTTAAAGCTCTTTTATAAAAATAACTTTTTAGAGAGCAGAGGTATGTAGAGTTGAAGGTGCCATCTCAAATGTCTCTTTTCCTTCTTCCTGTCGTCTCCTGCTGTGGTGATAAAAACCTTTTTTCAGAACATCTGTCTAAGCACCCGATCATGTTTCCATGGAAACCATTCACTCGCAGCTATATGCCTCTCAGTCTCTCTTTCTGTCTCTCTTCTTCCTCTCCCTCCGTCTAATTCCTCCTGTCCTTGCCTTGCACAACACCAAAACAATCTTTGATCTCTGCTTGATGTTAATTGTAGATTTATCCTCAACAAAGGCAGCACAGGGGCAATAAAGGAAGTAAAGTTTTTGTTGTGGTAAATCAAGGCACATTCACAGGAAGTATTTTTCGGCATGACAAGCAGAGTTTAGGTAGTTTTTGGACAAGGTAAACTACTGCAGTGAAGCACAAAAGTAGCAAGGAGAATGGAAAAATAATTGGAACTCAGGGTTGGATTGTTACTTATCAAATTAGTTCACTGCATACTCTTTAAAGAGCATTCATAGAGGAGGGTATTAACAGAGAGAGGTAAACCCAACTGTAGCTGTAGCTTATGTCTGCAATTCTATTCTCATAGAATTGCAGACATAAGCTTTAGTGTTAGGTTAGGTTCAGTTAATTGGCCATCCTTGCACCTCATGCATAGATTCCAATAAGTAGAATTATTCAGATATACCTGAACATATACAGTTACTGGTTTCAGACTAGGCATTCACCACTCAGTACAGCTTGTGCAAGAGATTTATATCCAGCCTACATATGAAAATTAATTAAATGGTACAGTTTAAGGCTTCACAAAAATTTAATTTCCATTAAATGTATGTCCACTAAATCTGGCCTGAATAGTGGATGTCAATAAAGCTCACTGTTATTATATGTCAAAAAACAACTATTTTTTCTGAATAAAACAGACTTCCCAAAGTTAGTATCCAGCAGAAACTGTAGAATTTTACAGTTTCATAATCTCAGTGGAATTTCTGGACAGGGATACAGACTGTGAATAGAAGAGAGGCAGTCCTGAGGGATTTTATGAATGAAGAAAGGGAAGAGAAACTCTGAATATAGACAAGGTCTTTCACATCCCATAGGAAGCTATCATCTTAATACATCTCCACATGTCACAGCTCATGTCAATCAGATTATTTTGTCTCTTTAATATCTTTTTCTTGTCCTACAATGTGACACAGGACAAGGAAATAAAAGTTTGTAATTGGCATCATTTTTGAGCCTTAGTTTGAGATATTTCCACAATATCAGTACATGTATAATCTCGTAATAGCAAATTCACTTTATATACCAAATGAAACATTCAACTTTAATCACAGCACAGTCTTTGTGTATTACATGGCATTTGGATATAATTAATCAGATGATTTAAAAGTCATGGCAACAGAGGTGCATGATACAGCAGCTGGTAGCTCCTTTATAACAGCTACTTTTTTTTCATTTTAATCTGTTAAATTTTCTGACTTTATTCCCATAACATGTACAACCTTATACAGAAATACAGCTGTCAGCATTGGAAAAGGAAGCGCAGGGTTTGGATCAAAAGCAGCAGATTTTTGATCACTGCCCACAGCGCCTGCTGACCACCAAGCCAGACCAGCTGGATCGCCCCGGGAGGAGAGTGAGGACAGCCGGGATAAGCGCCATTAGCCTATCTTGGACTCAGGACCGCTCCTGGCTAACATACCATCAGAGAAAAATGAAATGGAGGAAATGGGAAATTTATCGGCCAAGCAGCCGAAAATCAGTTGCTGCCAAGCCCACAACTTTTGCAGACACCAATTTCCACCACAACATCCTGGGTTAAGTTTTTCCACCCTCGATGGGAGGCACAAGTTGAGAGGGAACAGATCACAAGATTCTAGCAGGAATAGGGGGGTTAGATCCTCTTTAATACATCAGTGATGCATGGTGTTCGGACGAGTCAAAGATGATCAAACTTTTAATGAAGATGTCAACTATGTCTTCTCCTTCCCACGTTGCTGCTGTTACATTCTCATAACAAAAATGCACAGAATCGTTTCTTGGGTTTACACTTGTATAACTGTTCTCTTTTATTGTATAATATTGTATTGTTTTGTATTGTGTGTGGGACTACGAACTTATATTTGTTGTACAACCCTGTTGTTGTTGCAAGGATGAATAAAGAGCCTTGCACCTTGTATGTTTATAAGAATCTCAGCACAGTCCCACATTGTTGCCTTGTTCATGTACTGAATATTCAAGTACAGAGTATCAAACATTTTGAGCACTGCTCTTTTTGCAATCTAACATTGAAAGGACAATACCTTTTTGTAAATCTGGAAGGCCTCATTTCTTCATTCTCTGAGGGGGAACAGTAAAAACTGCAAGAAATTAAATTTTTCCTTGTTCTACAATGTTTATCATTCTGGAAAGTAAACAACCCCTCCAACTCCATTATCTCTTTTCCTCTCCCTCCCTGTCATTGGGGTGTCAATCTCAATTTTGTGTTCTGGTGGTAAATGTCGAAAGAATCTTGTTGTCTAGTAAATCTCAAAATGTATTCCTTCAAAAAGGCAGCAGTTGCAAGCTGTTATTTCAAGCTAATGAGTCAACAGTTATCTTTGCAAGAGGTATACTGTAAACTTTTTCATGCTACTGTATATTGAACCATGTTAATGGTGGGAAGTAAGAGCGGCTGACCAACACTGCAGCATTAAATAATTTAAGTAAACTCTCAGGTGAAGAAAATAACTCTATGCCCAGCTTTCTCTCTTTCAAAAATCCTGAGCTTGCTCAGCTTTTTGTATTGCAATGGATTTCCCAGACCTACTGCAGGACAGAGAGCTCTTCCCTGCTTATGATATGACTTTAATAACACAGCAGACCTCTAAACCCCCTATTTTACTTTTCTCATACAGTAAGATGCTTTCATTGAATTCAATCATTGATAATTGCTCTAAACTATATAAAATCAACTTATATGCAACAAAGAAATCATGTCCCCTTTTGTATTTATTTAATAAAAGATATAAAAAAAATCTCCTACACACCTAAATTGTCTTTGTGAAAGGTTCAAAGATAGAATTGGTTAGCTCAAAAAATAAGAAGACACCTACACACCGTCTTAACTTGCTCAATATAGATGTTTGATAGTAGGCAACAATAAATTTTGAATTTGTTCTGAATTGAAAATTGATTTTGAACTGAATTCAATCCCAAGAATCTAAATGAAATTTGCATCTCAGAATCCTAAATGTTTAAAACACTTTTATATGTGCTACAGCTTTTTAAAGTCAACTGGTGGTGTGTGCTGAAGCAGTTGTTACTCCAATGCTGTGTATAGGTTGGCCAAGATTATACAACTCACCTACACAACGAAAAAGCATTTCAGTCAGTGTAAAAATCCAATTAATAAAAGAGTTGTGTGCTCAGCTCTCACTAACATCAGCATAGTGTCTCTGACATCCAACTTGTATGGTAATGAGACATCTCCTTAACATATTCATTATGATGGAAGAAAACGGAGGGAAGTTTTAATTGCCCAGGGGGACACAGCTCCAGCCCATTGTTTCACACCAGGGTCTCATCACATGCTGAAATTTCCTCTCAATCGTAGCAACTGCTGTTATTTAGCTGAGCTGTGTGTCTCCTCCTACTAATTAACTAATAATGATTTTCCAAGCAATTGACAATTAACTGAACTGATTTTATAAAAGGCTTGATTTTACTTTGGGTATTTCAAAGTGATACAAACAGAACATGATTTATGAGGGAATACAGAAGTTCACACCACTTTTTTGCTCCACAAGCCTTTTCCTTTGATGGTGTTCGTTTCAGGGGTCAAAGAGCAGCTGGTTGGGAGAATTAGGTCAAACAGAAAGTATTGGAGTCATTTTTTCTGATGTGGCCGCCACACATTTCCTGATGGTGTGGGAATACACTTCAATTTAAGCTGAAAAGCACAATACATTTTAAGTTAAGTTTGGTTTCCAAGCTGCAGTGTGGTGAAACATTCGTGATGGTTGGTATTTTTGTCCTTAATGTTTAGAGCTGAATTTCAAAGCAAATTAATCAACTTGTCAAATGCAGTGAACAATTAAAAAAATCTATTTCTTACTTGTAAATTTAAAATTTTCCAGAAATTATTCCAGCTTTTCAAAGGTGAGGAGGTTGTTTTTTTTGTTTGTTTTTTTTTTTTTTTTTAATTTAACCTTATACCTTTATACTTAAATAATCCTGTTGGGGTTTGTGATTTCCTCCACAAAACAAAGTGGAAAACAAAGGCAAGGCAAGTATTTTGACACTAGTTTCCACTGTGATAATTCTTAATCCTGTGAGGCTTTTGAATCTATAGCTACCCAACATTTTGAGTTTCCATCTTTTCTTAGTGAGACACAGCTCATTAAATACCCTTTTATTTTTAAAACAACCAAACAGCATTATATTTGACATGTCGGTCAAACAGAGTATGCATTTTGGGTATGAAAAGAGACAACAGAGACAGACACCCCAATTGTGCACTCCTTTTTCATGTCAAATACATATGAAGTATATCTCTTTTTTTTGCCCACAGTGGCAGCAGAGAGCACTACAACAGCACACGTTGCTCCTAAGCTGGCATACTACTTTTATTTAACAATTACAAAGTTATAATAATAGTTTGACCCAACCAAAGAAATTTAACTGACTCCATCGATCCACTGTAGCCTAGTAGTCTGAAGTCAAACCTTCATCTGGTCCACATGGACTTGAACTGGATGCTTGCTTGAGTATAGTCAAACACATTATGGGAGATTTCTGAAAAGGCATCTTTCATCAGGTTTTAGGTCTTAGCCATGAAAAGTCCTCTGTCCAAGGCAGTTTTAAATTTTGATCAGGAGGTTGAATGTGCGCTCTGCTGACACACTGAAGACTGGAATTACAAGCACCACTTCAGCCAGAGTTTTGAAGTCAGGAGACATCTCTCTGAGGGGAGTGATCAGAAGTCAGCAAGCACTTGCTTCAACAGGAGGATTTCCTGCATCATGCTCTCCTCTAGCAACAAGGGCACAGCTGCTGCACCCTTCTGTGACTCAAAATGATCAAAGACAAGCTCCATAGCGACATTTGTTGAGTTTGGTGTCCAGGTCAGCAATGACGCTCACATGCTACAAAAGGAATCTTTCTTCAATAGGTTTGGTTACCTTCACATTGTCTCCCTGTGCGCAAAGTAAAAATCTGATCTGCCCTGTATCTGTATGAGTGTAATGTCAAAAAAGTTTCTGTCTTTAAAGGCTTACAAAATTTCTTCTCTGCCCCACCAGCAATGGCGGAATAAATAAATTATTCTGAATTAGATCCTTTATAGTTAAGTAAAATCTCTAACTGTAAAAATTGCCACTCCACTAAAAGAAAAAGTACAGCATTAAAACTTTGCTTAAATAAAAGTATATATTATCAGCAAATTATTTGCCAACTTAAGAATCAGAATAAAAAGTAAATATTCATTATTTTTAATTGTATGAGAGAGGAGGTTTTTTTCTGTGGTTGTTTTATTTTATATTTTGAAAAGCCACTGTTTGAATATCCATTTTTCTGTTATAACCCTGATTTTTCATATATATCATGTTGTATGTATTGTTCGTTTACCTCAGTGTGCTGTAATTTGCATGGCCAAGTTTCCTTCATAAAAGAGTTTTTTTTAATTTTACTGGCACTTCCTTGTCAAATATGAACAGAATGATAGTTTTTGATGTATATTGCTGCTGCATTAATGTTATTGCTTTATAATGCTGTAGATATGTACTGATTAGATTTTTGTTTGTTTGTTTGTTTGTTTTAAAGTTGACTTAATGTTATTACAAACATTCCACCTTTGCTACCCTAACACATTCATACTAACTCAGTCAGTTTTAGATACAGGGTGAAGGAAATGTCAACATCTTCTCTAAGGAATGTGAGGTTAGAGCAGTTCATCACGGCTAAGATGACAGCCAGCAGGTGAGTCAAGCCAGGACATCATGTACGTCATGAGTTGCCTTCTAACATCCCTTACTACTGGGCAGTCTCTGGCAGCTTCCTCCTCTTCCAACAGAACAATCCAGTTGGTACATATGCATTTGATTTCCTTACAATAGCCAGCATGTTGCCAAGATTTACCAAGTCTTGTTCCTTTGTTTGGATTTGGAGTTCATTTAGTCTGTGAATTTGAATGTAGGAATTCTTGTAGTAGGTGTGTGTTGGTGACATATGCTTATATTTTATGCACAGCTGTCAACAAATCTCTGGCATCCAGTGCCATTCTGTGAGATCCAAAATAAATGATTGCAAAGTAGGGATGGTCATTCTGGCACAACCGTTGATCAAGTCTGGTCTTTTTACCCACCATCACAGTTGCTCAATTACCTCTGAGCCTAACATCCCGAGCAATAGTTGCAGTAAGGCCTGAAAGCACAACTTTCATTTCTGCTGTGATGCGTTCTGCAGTGCCAGAGGGTATTGCATAATTGCGAGCAGACAAAGAAAATGAGTTTGTGTTCTACTTGCTAATTAGGTGTTTGATAAATTGATCATTGTGTCTCCCTTTTGTTACACTTATGGATACTTATCATTTTCATAGCTGACTCCCGTAAAATGAGTTCTGAAGTCTGTTTCATTCCCTCCTTTTTGGACTCAGCTCTCAAGTTAAATTGCTGTCCAGTTTGTGTATGTAGGAGCTCAGAAGCCCCATTTTCTGCACACAGTCAGCAGCACTAAAAAAAGTACTTGAGGGGCACAAAAGTGACTTTTGTGATTTGCCTCTGTTGCTGTTTTGTAAGAGGACATCCATGTTCAACAAAAACATTTTTGGGTGAAAAATCGGTACGTAATCTGACATGCAAGCAAAAACTTGCATATCAGATTACAATCATTGTTATTTATAGAAACTTTTTATCCCAATCCCCTATCACGACTGTTTTATTATCCAGTCTTAAAACAAACCATAGCCATGTTGAACAAACTGTAGCTCTAGACGCCCTGTTTAAAGAAAGCATTCAGGACTCAGGGGTCTAAAGTAAAAGAACCAGTGGAGTTTAACTCCATTTACACTGGCGATAACACAAAAGCTTCTATGGCAAGGATCTAAATTGTGCCAGCCAAATTATTGTTCAGAGGGCCAATTTGAATGGGAGGCAGTAAAGGGTTGACTTCCTTCCAAGCCTCCGGTCCCGATGTGCAAATCACTGCCAGAGCAAATACAGCTTGAGTATCTCCCAGAGGGCAACTTTATTACTTCACCTCCCACACAATTTATGGCACAACACCAAAAGGGTAAATTTCTAATAACGTAGCAGGACTTCTCTGACACTAACAAGTGGCTGCAGTTCTGCAGCTAAAATTTACTGTCAGTCACAGAATCCCCCTTTTTCAAATTGCTTTTCAGATGTTTCACAGAGAAGCAATTTGGCGAGAAAAATGTGAGCCACTGTAAAAGGTGGAAAAAATGAGCAATTTGAAATCGACCAACCTAACACACGCACACACATACACACACACAAGCATGTATTTAAAACCAGCTACACTTTTTAAATGATGTAACTTCAAAGAGGATGATGGGCTAAGGGAAAATAAAAGAATCTCAGAATGCCTCATAACAAGATTTCTTTTTTCTCTCCCCAAAATGAGGAACACAGCTTTAAATTTCTGCCCAGAACATTGAGACCATCCCTTGAAAACGTCTGATCTCCATCCCTCTCAGGTCTTCAAAAATTCACATAATTACTGTGGGTTAGCTAGGGACAAGGTGTCCTGATGAGACAGGGATGAGGATGGATGGACTCAAGCCAATGCCACAGCTTCTCTGTTGACTGAAAAATTACACTGAAGGGGAGGTTGCACCACTTGGTTTGGACAGATTAGGGCAAACTAAAACAAAATAACACACAATATACTGAAGGACCTTAATAATACCAAAAATTATTTTCTAAATTACATGGAAGTGTTTTCCAAAAAAAAAAAAGATTATTGTGGTTTAAACTAGGGATGCTCCGATCAGGTTAGATGCTGCCGATTCTGATACCGATCAGCAATGACAGCCGATCACTGCCGATCA
>JAPZDY010000004.1:2773569-2789779 GCA_029783645.1 Ctenochaetus hawaiiensis | reverse complement strand
GAGGATGAATGAATGGAAAAGGTTAAAGGACTTAAGCTCTACTCTGTTCTCAATTTTACTGTGAAAGGACTACACGTGACAGCTTCCAGGCCCCGTTTCAGCAGCTTTGTGTTCACTGTCGACTATTTGCACCAGTATAAAGGATTCTTCAAATAAAATACAGACCGGCTAGAAGGTTATACAGAAGGTTAAAAAGAATAAAGATTTTTTTTAATATTTCCACATTTTTAACTGTGTAGAATTTGAGTTAAGAGAATTATTTGGCCTTGCTCAAGAATAGATTGTTGGATCTACCTTTATTACAATTTTATGTTCGACACAAAGGAATGTGAGCAAAACATGGCAGGATGGACTATGTTGAAGATATTGTTGATCTCTGAAAAAAGCGATGTAATGAACAAAGACAAAACATAAATACATAAGAAACCACATTCTTCTGAACTGTATTAACTGATGAGGATGAAGATTGTTGTATGATATTATATTTTCCATTTTTTGCCTGTCATAAAGCATCAGATCAGAGTTATGATATTGATATGATAGTGGCATTCGATTAAAAGCCAGGGGATCACAGAGGCCAGCAGGCTTCATTCTTAAGGGACCATGAATCAATGAATGAATGGGAACCTACTCAGTGGCTGCTGAGACATTTCAGTATGGACCAAAGTGTTGCCCCAAACAACCAACTGACCTACATTGCTGTCCCAGTGGATGTTGATTTAGGTCAGAACATGTTGAACACACAACTTTGACATAGAAACCAAAATAATATGTTGAAATGTGTAAAAATTACAAAGATCTATTGTTAATATAAAATCATTGACTGGATCAGTTTTAAGAATGTGACTGATACTTTGCTTTCCAAGTACAAAAAAGCAAAGACAAACTGTGCTTGTACGCTGACATGTAATTTCTACAGTGCATTTTACAATGAAATGAATTCTACAAGAAGAAAATGGACAACAAACAAGTACAGAGCAGAAATCCACTGAAATTGTACTGAGACTAAAATTTGCAGAGGGCTTTCAGACTCTAAATCCCTTGACTGTTTTGTTGACGAGACAATTGCCATTTGGCTTTGCATGCAAAGCCATAAGAAAAGAAGATTGTGTTTTCTGTGTCACCACTGTCCATTCCATTTATCTCTGTGGTCTCCTATTAACTGCCATTCCTCTCTCTTTCTGTCCTCATCAAACACTGTTTGAATGTACAAAATAGGAAAAAGCTTGAAAATCTGAGCTCAAAAAAGGGGCAGGGATGTGAATTTACTTTGCCCCCTGTAGTGAAATATTAAAAAGTTAAAAGTGATTGAACAGAAAAGAGGAATAAACAGTGCCCAGACTATCACACATTCATTATTGATGGACTGGAAGTTCCTGAAGACATTGGTGGAGGAAAAGTCATCAGTACTCCAATAAGATCAAGTGCTGCTATAATGTTTTTGCTTCTGGATGTGCTTGATCTTTTTCACTTTCAGACTTCTTTGTTTTTGAACACTTTACAAATAGACATGACAGCAAAGATAAAGACAGGGAAACTTTTCTGCTCAGTGCTCCAGAGGAACGTTTAAATGATTCTTCGGAGGATACTCATACGCTGCATTAGGATCAAATGAAATGTTATTTCTTGGTAGAGTTAAAGGATACAGCTGGTGATGTTCTACATTTTTCTTCATGCCCAAAAATCCCATCAAATGACCAAAACTAACAATGAAGGTATCTTACTTCAAGTATGACCTTTATATAAAATGCCTGAAATATCATCTTCTTTCATGCCACAGTGATCAATTGTTGTCCAAAAACTGTTAAAAAAAAAAAAAAACATTACTGAGCCACACTGCACCACACTGTGTGTTGTGTTCTTTTATCACTGTGAACACACATACTGCATTTAATTCAGACTCAGTCCCTTCAACACAGACACTAAACAGAACATTAACTGTGTAATCTGCAACTGAAACTCAAAAAAATAATTGTGCCAAAACATTGACTTTAAGTATTTTAATCACATGAAGTTTTTCCATGTAATTTTATTAGACAAGTTTAATGTAAGGGTCCCATTTAATTTACATACTGTTTAATTATTCTGATCAAATAAACTTTCAGTTTTATACATTTCATTTACGGTTTACATGAAAATAATGCTTCATGTTTATTGGGGCCAGGAATCATTTTTTTGAGTGTTTGTTCCAAAAAATTGCATTGCTTAAATGTTTGAATGATAAAATTTGTGGCATGTTTCACATATTAAAGTCTTTACTAACCTTTACTAGACTTTTCTTCTTAAGTCAAAGACTGAAATCATCAGTCAAATGCCTCTATGTTGACTAGGATTTACGAGTCCATCAGTTTTTGTGAGTTTTTATTTATTTATTTTTTGTCTGTTAATGTGCCGTGTAATTCTGTGCACATTTCTGTGTCCTCACAATTAGCTGTAGAGCATAATAAGCCCTCCTTGCTTTCACACTCTTCTCCAGGGTGAATTCATTTCAGTATACTAGCATGGCACAGCTGGCAGCTACCTAGTGGAAGAGAGGTCTAGCCTCTCAGTCTGGCTCTGAAATATTGGGCCCTATCATACACCCGGCACAAACGCGGTGCACCAGTGGCGCAGGTGTCATTGCTATCATACACCCGGCGTAAACAGCTGAACTACAAGGATTTATTTATTTATTTATTTATTCATTCATTCATTCATTCATTCATTCATTTATTCGGCTGGACAGGGACAACGCTCCATAAATGTATTGTGTCAGAAAGCTCTCAGCTAATTCTCTCCTTAAGTCAAATGGTTTAGTAAGCAAATATTTTCATATATTGTCACATCTATTTCTACAGTATATTTCCGCCTGCACAGGCAAACTACATGTGGTAATTAATGGTTGACGGACTGTTTTTCTTTCAGCCACTTGTTGATATTGAATTTAAATGAAGAAAGGCGATTCAGCAGTGAGGAGACAGAACTCTTTGCTCAGGGTTCATGTTATAGATAATTATTATTTAATCCTTGTTTTTCAGATCAAATAAATTTTGTTTTACGTCTACGCCTCCGTTTAGACCAGGTTCTGGCTGGTCTAAACTCCTGGCGCATTTGACCTCATTCTGCCAAGTGTACTATGGCAAATGCGCCAGGACATGCCTCCATTCCACCTTCATTCTCAGATCTCCCACCCCTCGGCACACAGACCCGGCGCAAGTGGGTTTGCTATCGTACACTTGTGGCAAAAATGACATTTGCATCAGTTGTATGATAGCAAAGACACCTGCACCACTGGTGCAACGCATTTTTCGCCGGGTGTACGATAGGCCTTATTAGCTCCAACGGTTATCTTGTCTCGTGACTATAATACTTGAATGCTGTTATTACCCTTAACACACATACAAACACTGTTATGAAATCATGCAGTTAAATAAAATGTTGCTTTACAGTCTGAATGTTACAAAAAGGGAACAAATATTTAAGACTTCTTATTTAACAGCTAAATCAGATGCATGGACAAAATTCTAAGTGGGCACACCGGAAGTCTTTACATCGTATCACTTTTCAGCTGTGCACAATAACTTCAATCAACCCTCACAGGAGCTGCATGTCACAGGAGAAGTAAAAGCTATTATTTTAAGTGGAGTCTGAAATGGGGGTTACCAGCCTTGGACAGATGCTGACAGTGACTCTGCTGTCCTGACCTAAGGTCATTTCTTTAAGAGAACTGAGCCAGATGAGCTGAGTTAACCACAGAGTCCACAGATTAATGGTGCGGAAACTGTCCAAAGGTAGAGGAGTACAATGATCACACTAGACTGAAGAGACTGATCATGGCTTAGAGGTAGGAAGGAGTGGTTACCCTTACCATCCTGTCACACCAGCCTCTGAGTCTTGAACTGGGTGTGGACTGCAACAGGAACCACTGTTGTAAGAGAAGAAGTGAGGCGGAGTTCAAGAAACACAGGTCGCATGAACATCAGCAAAATAAACAGCAAATTTGGGAAAGAGGTCTAATTGTGACTCCATCAAACAGTTCAGCTTTGTTTACTCCAGCAGGAAGTACTTGTCTGCAGGAAGAATTCAGTTTTTATGAGGCCACTTTACAGTGAGAATTCAGTGAAGTTTGTAACAGTGAAAAAAAGCTTGCAGCATTGTTTCTAACAGATCTCTTTCCCTCTCTGACTCAGAACTACCGGCTTCTAGTATGCCAAGGAAAAAAAGTGGCTAACTTTTTAAGTTTGAAATAAATCAGGCTTATTTTTGTCCTGTTTGTATTAAACCAATTTAAGAGCCTAACACTACCAGTCTAGAATCTCTTTGTAAAACCAGCCCACAGGTGTATAACCTGTTACAGACCTGCAATTAACATTGGCCTCTGTAACCTTAAACATATTGTGGTTTCAGAGCATAGATATTGTAGAGAAAGATCATTTTAAAGACGACCATTAAGGCAGTTAAAGAAACCTTTAGAGAAAGTTACAGAAAGCAATTTGTGGCTTTGCAGAATCTTCATGTATCAGCATTCTTCTATGGGAAGAGGGCAGATTCAGGAAAGGATGAATCATCCTGGTTCACACACTGGTTTTTTGTTGTCCTCATTAGAAACAAATGAGGTTGGGCCTGAAGGTTATATTTCACAATGGATCGTACAGTTGCAGCTGCTAAACCTGCACAAATAAACAAAAAGAAACTGTCTAACTCTCTAAAAGGACCCACAAAGGGTAAAAGGCACCCTTGGATATGTTGCTAAGCAGATAACTTTTCTGTGATCAGATGCTATTTGCACTTATTTAAGTCAATTAAAATGCAAATATTTGGCACAGTTGGCTCCTTTGTATTAAAATGAGACTGACTGCAAAAAAAAGGTCTAATTCCCCAACATCTGTGCTGACAGCCACACAGAGTGAAAACTATTAGTGTTTTAAGAGACTTTGTACATTTGTAAAAGGTGTCATGCCCAGACATCCCAGTAATTATGGCTGAGGGAAACTCAGTATAAGAATATTATTAGCTGGTTTCAACAACAGGATCTCAAAAACCGTGCTGTGCCCATAACCCATGACTAATTTTTTGAATTTATGGTTATATAGTTGTTTTGTTTTGTGTTTACTTATCTCCTTTTGGAAGATGTTTGGATCATGTATCTCTTATAAAAAAATGTTAATCCTCTTCACTGAACAGCAAATGCTATTATTTATGCTACACTTCATTATGTGAATGAGATATCCTCAAGACACTAAGTCCTCATTGACTTTTTCTAAATATTTTACAATTACTACGTAAAAAAGCCCACAGTGGAGTTGCCAGAAATTCCTCATAACTTGGTGATGCAGGGCAGCTTTTATGACTGTTTGTCAGCAACAATCTTTGTTAAAAAAGGATGATAAGAAAAGATTAGCATTATGTCAAGACATGTGCTGTGCCCTGTGTCAGCATCTTCTTTTTAGACCTGTCATATCGATACAAAACTGGCTCATGATGATCTATTGAGGACAAAGTTGCTTTACAGTCACTTCATGTTTTGTAAGTTTGTGATAAAACAAAGAACTATTGTTTTGCATAGAAAAAGTTGTTTTAAATTGCACACAGTGTCAAAGGAGAAGATTAATATTTAAACAAAGTTGTGAAACATGGATTTGAATATCTATTATCAAGACCTAATGGGCTGTAACCGCTGTAGGTATAAAGTGTAAAATGTATGTAAACTATATCTGCAAGTACATGTCATCTTATTTTTTGAAAATAAATTGGTCTGAACATTAGATTATAGTTATTCATCTAAAAACACAATTTACATGATATGCTAATATGGAGCATGTTAATTAATCAAAGTCGACTTCAACATTCAGAAGTTCTATTCCCAACTAAACTTTGTTTAGAGGTTAGAGAGAGACTAGTTTAAAATTCTGGTCTCTGATTTCTACTCATAAGGGAACCCTGTGTATAATATGTTTTGTTTACTCTTACCTGTGTTCTGGGTGCAAATCCACCACGTATACTTTGCCACAAGAATAAGTGCTCTTGGAACTTTAAGGGCATGTTAATAATTGAAAATTACTAAATCAAATTAAATTAATCAAATTAAATTACTAAATTACAACATCCGTTGTGGATCCAAAGGGTTACAAATAATGTGCAGTACTATCAGCAGCCACACTCTACACTCTATGAATTCTCCAATGAGTATCACAAAATGGTTTTCAAATGTTTTTTGGACATTAAGAAAAATGCAGAGTGACACCAGCCTTACCCTTTAATTTATTTATGCATAACAGTCAGTAAGGTTGCTGTTCTTATGACAAACTGTCTTGCAGCCACAGGGCTCAGGGTAAAACCCCTGTGTTGCCAAGCATCCACCCCTCTGCAGTGTCCTTGAATCTCTGCGTGCACTGTTCTGCACCTTACACAGAGAGCTGTGATCACTCTGTAACAGCGTGAGCTGCAGAAAAATCCCTTGTGGGGATCTCTAAAACACCAGACTCCATGTCTTCGATAAATTTACAGGTATTTAGCACTCATTTAGTTTTGAGACTGCGTTTAACAAGGCACCTGAAACTTCCTTAATTCAGTGAAAATGAGCATAACATCAACACTTACTGTGGAATTAGGAAAGTGCCTCCTCCATGTATTATACAGTGATAAACAGAGAAAATGAATAAGTGGCTTGAATGAAGTCTGTATAATGCACACTTCTAGTCTTTCTGATTAAAGGGTAGAAAGAAAAACTTGAAAACAGAAAGACAAAATAGGTTTACGTGAATGTGTGTGAGTGTGTGTGCGTGCGTGTGTGCATGTGTGTGTGCAGGGCGTCAAAGATGAAATTCCGATAGATTCACTCGCATGAGTTCTGGGTCGCTGCTGATAATCAAAAGCACTGAAAAGGGGTGGAGGGGGAGGAGAGGAGCAGAAGAAAGACAGTCAGTGAAAGTTGAGAGACAGTGAGAGAGGGAAAAAGAGAGGGAGGGGAAGAAGAGAGCATATACATCAGGCGCTGTGACTAGCAGGTGCAGGGATGGCAGGGAGGGCAGGCTGAGGGCCTGATCAAGAGAAAGATCTCGTTGTTTCATCTTGAGACTCTTCCTCTTGCCAAACTAGCAAGGCTTTGGCCCGCTGTATGGCTTGTTCTGTGATCATGGGCAAACAGATTCATCTTTGCAGCTCGCTCTCCCCTTGGTCTCTGCGTGGGCTGCAAAGTTGATTAAAGCTTAGAAAAAGGCCTTTGTCATCATTCTGTTGGAGCTCCAACAACTGGTTCAAATCACCCTGCTGCAGTTCCAGTTACAGCCTCTTCAAATGCTCAGCACATGATATAAACGTGCCACTTCAGGCAAACATGGGCAGACTTTGCAGAGCCTTTTAACCCAGAGCTGGAGGATTGTAATGGCCTTGGTTACTGTAGTGTGTGTATGCATTTATGTGTATGTGTTATGGACATGTTTGTGTACTATTAGCTGAGGGGGTGGTGGATGCAGTGATTGGATGAAATCAAATGGTTCCTTGTATTGCATAGTCTGTATCCAAGTACATTTACTATGATGCACACATGAATCTGCAAAAATCATCATTATTATAAAACACAAAATAAAACACTGACATCATTTTCATCAAAAAAGGCTAAAACCAAAGATTACTTATGGATTTAAAACAATATGCAGTTTACTACAGGCTTATTGCATTTTTTCCATAATCCTCTGCAATCATCTGCGCTTATAGTTCACCGTAATCAGAAGCAATCTCTCAAAACTATCTTCAACATAAAAAACACTAAATGATACAGACAGTTTACAACATACTGAGGATGCTATTAGAGATGCTGGCTGCTGAAAATGGTAAATTGTTCAACTCTCACTGAGAATTACAGCAATCTTCTTTAGTGTTTTGAACAGGAAAAAAACAGTTTACTGTCAGTTGCTTATTTTTTTACTTATTGAATTTGTTGGCTCTGGATAATAATTTATTGGGTCTGGATGAAAATTTACACCTATTTAATTTTCAGGAAATGGATCAAAATTATGTCACCAATGTAAAATGATAATGAGGCATGGGTCTGAAACAGAGGGACAAACTGTTACAAAAACCTCCAATGTCAAGTTAAAATGCTGCCATGGTACTGATTTTGTTTAAATTGGTTAAAAACTTTTTTAACAAGAGATATTATTGTGCATTTAATTTTTAAACAGACATCGTACCATAGTAAAAACTGTAATTGGAATGACATGCTTTTTCCTGATGTGAGCCTGTGAATGAAAGCTGATTCCAAGTTTGTGTTGTTTTGTTTATGATTTTAAGAACTCCTAACATTTTATGGCATCTGTCCATAGAGACTATGATATGACCAATGTTAGGGAAAGATTATGGTTTTGGCAGGGAAAGTATCCTTGAGGTATGGATGGTTGGGCAGATAAGAGCACTTTCATCTCTCCTTATTGGCACTGAATGTTGGCACTGGCCATGTGGATAGCAATTATCTGATTTAAAACAAGACATACTGTGCAACTGAGTGCACATGAGACTAATGTGGAATACTTTTAAACACTGGTGTTAGTTTTTGATTTAGGATAATACAGAATATAGAATATGGTTATTAATGTCCCTGTGTGATTCTAACATCATACAGGTAACTGATCATGCAGGAGTGTCTCTGATGCCACATTAAAAATTCATTTCTGGAATGAACTGCAGGTATCATATCAGGCCTTTATTTGTGGTTTCCATCACCATGTTTTATTAGAAAGTATTGATTTTTATTCTAGTTTTTGCAACTTGCAGTGCACATTTCAGTCTGCACCAACATTAGTGGAACAGCCTAAACGTGTTAACAGCTGTGTAGCTTTGCATTATAGAATCTCCTTGTTTTCCTATAGTGTTCAAGCATTTCCAATAATATCATAGATTGGAGGTCAGTGTAAATTTGTTATCACAGGAAGGTCTAGACAGGATTAGGGACACTCATTAACCTCAGCATGAAGAAAAGACTGGAGTTTTTTCCACAGACTGTTGTTTTTATATACTTTGTGGCTCAGCAGGTAACTCGCTCACCATGCTGTCTGCTCAGTTTTTTAACAGAGCAAAGAGAGCTGCAGCCAGCAGGATAATGATATCGCAGCAAGTGTCAGTCCCCAGCAGAGTGTCCTTCTCCTGTTTGTCTAGCCTCTTCTAATTATCAGTTGTTTAGTGTGACTAATGGATTTTGTTTTTAACAATGCGAGGAGCACATTGAGCACTAGCGTAGCATTCTTTTAAAAAGTAAATTGTGTCTCTAAAACTAATTACAAGAGATTTCTTCCCCTCCAGCTGGTGGCTTGGCTATGCCTAAAATGGCCCTGGAAACATGCCAGGTGTAACTTAGGTATTTCGATGCCACTTTGGTGCAGCTTTAATAATTGTCATGCTTAGGAAGACACAGAATTGCAAAACTAGCAGCACATGACCTTCAAATGCAAGCTGCCACAACCCACCATAGGTGGAAAAGCAGCCCAAAATGTTTGTGTCAAGTGTGTAATATATCTACCGATGCACTAGTGGTAGGTCAGCCTATAAACTGCATGTTTGTATCAAGGCACAGCATCAGCAGGAGGTCATAATGATTGGAGAAAAGGGGAAAAAAAAACAAACAGAACATTTTGCCTTCTTATTTACAGGGACTTTGTCAACTATTTTTATGAAAGTAAAATGTGTTCAAATTCTGTGTGAACGGTTCATAAACTCGCAGTGGCTCTCACATCATGTTCATGGAAACTAATTTCAACAATATCTCTTGAAATTTTTTTTTTCCTGTGGGCTCATCACCCGCAGGAGAGGCCAAAGGGGTTGGATGCTGTGTGAGTTGGGCAGCAGCTGAAGGTGGGGACCTTGGCGGTCTGATCCTCGGCCGCAGAAGCTAGTTCTAAGGACGTGGAATGTCACCTCTCTGGTGGGGAAGGTGTCTGAGCTGGAGCTCGAGGTCAAGAAGTTCAGGCTGGATATAGTCAGCCTCACACTGACGCATAGCAAGGGCTCCAGAACCTTTTTGGAGAGAGAGAGTCTTTTCAAGAGAGGATGGACTCTCTTCCACTCTGGAGTTGCCACTGGTGAGAAGCGCCGGGCAGGGGTGGCAATACTTGCCCTCCGGCTCAGTGCCTGTATGTTGGAGTTTACCCCGGTAGACGAGAGGGTAGCCACACTCTGCCTTCAGGTGGGGAGATGAATCCTGACTGTTGTTTGTGCCTATGGTCCAAACAACAGTTCAGAGTATCCACCCTTTTTGGATTCCTTAGAAGGAGTGCTGGAGAGTGCTCCTTCTGGGGATTCCCTCGTTCTTCATAGTCATGTCGTTGGACTTGCGGCTGCATGTCTTGGACACTTGGGTGAAGAGAGGGACGGAGCTGTCAACTGATCACCACCTGGTGGTGAGTTGGCTCTGATGGTGGGGGAGGATGCAGGTCAGACCTGGCAGACCCAAACGTATTGTGAGGGTCTGCTGGGAATGTCTGGCAGAGTCTCCCATCAGAAAGAGCTTCAACTCCCACCTCCGGGTGAGCTTCGACCGTGTTCTGGGGGAGGCGGGAAGAAGGAGGACCGGAGGGTGTGTTCCAACTACAGGGGGATCACACTCCTCAGTCTCCCTGGTAAGGTCTATTCGAGGATACTGGAGAGGAGGGTCCGCCAGATAGTCGAACCTTGGATTCAGGAGGAGCAATGCGGTTTGGTAGCGGTCCTGGTCATGGAACTGTGGACCAGCTCCATACCCTCAGCAGGGTCCTCGAGTTGTATGGGAGTTCGCCCAACCAGTTCACATGTGTTTTGTGAACTTGGAGAAGGCGTTCGACCGTGTCCCTCTGGGAGTCCTGTCGGGGGTTCTCCGGGAGTATGGAGTGTCGGACCCCCTGATACGGGTTGTCCATTCCCTGTATGACCGGTGCCAGAGCTTGGTGCCGGCAGTAAGTCGTAACTCGTTTCCAGTGAGGGTTGGACTCCGCCAGGGCTGCCCTTTGTCACCGATTCTGTTCACAATTTTCATGGACAGAATTTCAAGGCGCAGCCAGGGTGTTGAGGGGTTCCGGTTTGGTGATCTCAGGATTGGTCACTGCTTTTTGCGGATGATGTGGTCCTGTTGGCTTCATCAGGCCATGACCTTCAACTCTCACTGGATCGGTTAGCAGCCAGGTGTGAAGTGGCCGGGATGAGAATCAGCAAATCCAAATTCGAGTCTATGGTTCTCAGCTGGAGAAGGGTGGAGTGCCCTCTCCGGGTCGGTAATGAGATCCTGCCCCTATTGGAGGAGTTCAAGGATCTCGGGGTCTTGTTCATGAGTGAGGGAAGGATGCAGTGAGAGATCGACAGGTGGATTGGTATAGCGTCTGCAGCATTGCAGACTCTGCACAGATCCATCGTGGTGAAGAGGGAGCTAAGCCGAAAGGCAAAGCTCTCTGTTTATTGGTTGATCTTCGTTCCTATACTCACCTACGGCCGTGAGCTTTGGGTAGTGAACGAAAGAACAAGATTGCGGATACAAGCGGCTGAAATGAGCTTCCTCCATAGGGTGGCTGGGCTCTCCCTTAGAGATAGGGTGAGAAGCTTGGTCGTCCGGGAGGAGCTTGGAGAAGATCCGCTGCTCCTCTGTGTTGAGAGGAGCCAGATGAGGTGGCTTGGGCATCTAATTAGGATGCTTCCCGGACGCCTTCCTGGTGAGGCGTTCAGGGCACATCCCAGCGGTAGGAGACCCAGGACACGCTGGGGAGACTATGTCTATCGGCTGGCCTGGGAACATCTCAGGATCCCCCGGAAAGAGCTGGACGAAGTAGCTGGGGTTAGGGAAGTCTGGGCTTCCCTGCTTAGGCTGCTGCCCCCGCAACCCTACCACGGATAAGCGGAAGAAAATAATATGGTATGGTATGGTATGGTCTTGCAATTTTCAACACCTTTTGGTTTTGGACTGCCGTTCTGCAGTGTTGTTGTCCGATTTCAGACCCTGCAGGTACATATCTGTTTATCTCCTCAGCTATATTTTGTATCAACAGACAAGTGCCACGAGGTGGCAGCAGGTAAATTTCATGTGCCATATAAAACCTTGAGATAGGAATACACATTTCTTCACATTAAAAGCCTTTTTAAATAATAGTTTTTTTTTCTCCATTAAAGTTAAAGGTTCGCTGGGGTAACAGAAGTGTTCAGTTTGTATGAACAGGGAATGTAGTAACCTAAAATGTGAATAAAAGCAGACTGGAACAAGGATTTACACTAAAATTGACAAATTATACATATCAAACAAGAATTTAGAAATAAAGGCCTGCCTCTTATACTAGCCTGCTGTAAATAAAGATCTGCAATCTTCCACTGCTGATGTAAACAAAGGCCAAAATTTTGTTGCCTCAACCTAAAATAATGCAATGATCATCATCTCAACAGCTTATTAAGAGAATTTGTTTTTTTCATTCCTTGGCAAAGCAGACATGTCACTGACAGTAAGTCTGTAGCAGGTGTGTGATATTGGGTTGAAAGGAGAGAGAAGTGCCAATTAGAATTACCAACGTCCCTACCTCTGTCACACCATGGGAAGACTTTTCCCCTTGTTTTTCTTACTTTCGGTTGCATGCTTTTGTTAGTTAGAGTTAGCTATTTTATATGTATTACCTTGGAGATAGTAAATAGAAATGTGATTATAATAAAAAACAGGATTTATAAAGTAAATGAAATAAACAACAAGTGAAGCAAAGCTTTTTGATGTGGAATTTAGTTTTTAGATAGCAGATGCTTCAAAATTAGGCTTGAATGTGACACTGTAGATAAGTATTTTATTGTGTTTTTTCTCCGGTTTTATAAAAGCATTGAAAAAGTGGAGATGCTAAGTAGAGAAGATGTTTGTGTATGAGGCAATGGATCTCTAATCAGAGCCCTAACAACAGTTACTCTTTGTGTAAATCTCAAACATTAATGGCACCACTCACACAGTACCTTTAAGTCCCACTCCTGCCATTCATTATATGCCCTAAAATATCCTCTGATAGTCAAAACTGTATTTTAGACATTTTTTGAGGCACAAAAATATATGCTTTTATGTCATACTACACCTTTGGTTTCATTAAGTATGCACTTGTCAGGTAACATTCATGAGATCTCTGACATGACCATGCCCATGGCCAGCAACCACTCCCTTCGACTGCTCCCTCACCATGGCCTCACCGCAATGTAAACAGTACGTTTGAAGCAGACACAGCCTCTGAAGAAGAGGAAAAGGACCAAATCACACAAAGTCACTGGCAAGTGGACGTATCAGAACAGTAATGCTTTTATGCATCACTTAATAAAACTAAGAACACAACTGTAAAAGATATCTTGACCTTTCAGCTTGACTATGTTAGCTGTCAACTAATATTGATGCGATGAAGGGATACCTAGTGTAAGCTTCTCCTCTGACTGACCGCGGTTTGTTTCACTGTAGTTAGCTCTTACATGTGTTGATATCACTGATATTCTTCAGTGGGTTCTTCTCTGCCCCAGATATGAAAATCTCTCACAGCAGCCCTAAGCTCCTGTGATAGCTAAAACTTATTTTTCATTTAATATGATCCAGTTTCACCAAAATCATTAACAGCTTTCGGAGTGTGAGAAAGCATTCCATAAAGAATTACATACAGCAATCCTGTCAGCTCACCCAAGTTACTTAGTGCAGTATCTGACAGGTGGGATACAGAGTGACTGGTATTGAGACACCATTAACCCTATTACAACTCAAAAGTCCCATCAAAATTTTCTGTAACTCTTATTTTAGGTTAAATAGTTACATAATGTTCCTTAAGTGTACTTTTAGTGTGTGATTGACAACCTTTAAAACTTCGACCTCTTTGTGCTGCTAGTTCAACACATTTCTGTTATATTTTTTGGCAAAGATTTTCGATGTTATAATTTTCCAGTTGATCACTGTTAGCTCTGCTTCTCCAACCAACCAATGCACAAAGAGTGAGCAATTGTCATGGTAACCAGAGACTGGTTGAGAAATTACCATAAGAAACAAATACTAAGTAAACCCCTGGCCAGGGAAATATTTGGAGAGCTTTTCTTCACAATGAGACACTTGAAGTCGGCCTATTTTTGCTGCTGTTGATTCTCAGTCTTTTTCTGAAGCTTTTTTTTTTATCATAATTCCTTTTTTATAACAGCAAGAAAGTGAACCTGAAATATGAGCTAATACCTGGCAGGAGAGACTTTATCACCTATTCCAAGCCTGAAATACTGTTTTACAGTACTAAAAAGATATTTGTGATTAGATGTTGTGTTTGTCATTTAAAATGTCATGGACTATTTACGTTAGATTATACAACTTGTTTTGAAGGTAACTAGTCTTTACTTTTTTTAACAACAACAACAAAAAAAAACATTGAATCTCTCAGCCAGAGCTGACAAGGGATGACAAGACATAATAAATCCAAAAAATGGATTTGTATATTCGTTACACTTATTGTCCGTCATTTCAGAGAAAAACTAGAACAGTTTGCAATTCTCTAATCAAACTGAACTTTTAATTATGTAAGACAAGGGCAATATATCATCCACCATTATCTTTTTCTAAATGTAAGTGATTGGTTTAAAGCACAAGGTGATGTAATGCAGCCA
This sequence comes from Ctenochaetus hawaiiensis, assembly GCA_029783645.1. NCBI lineage: Eukaryota > Metazoa > Chordata > Actinopteri > Acanthuriformes > Acanthuridae > Ctenochaetus > Ctenochaetus hawaiiensis. The sequence goes on along the minus strand of JAPZDY010000004.1, from coordinate 2,775,205 downwards.
TGATGCATTTACTGCAGCTATTTAGAAATACTAAAACATGATTACAGTTTATTTATGATTGAAACCAGATACTCCACTATTTCCTATGTAGCCACTCTCACAATGCATACAGTATGATCAGGTTATTTCATAATGTCGGTTACTTGATCAGGACAGACTGGTGGTCCAGTGGTGAAGGTGGCATACACTCCACTTCTTCCCTTAGCTGGTCATACGTATCAAACTGTCTGTTCCCCCAGAACACTAAACAATTCTCCAACTTTTTCAAGTGAAAAAATATTTCTAGAAAATAACAAATAAATTTCATACTTCAGACAAACAAGCTGGTCTGACACATAAAAAAACTGCAAAGCTGAGACACTCACATTGACGCATTGGATGGTTGCACAGCTGGAAAGTGACAAAGCCATATCTACCCATTAAGGGTATCTCTAAGTGGACAGAATGATTTTTAATTAGATATAAAATCAAGTTTGATATCTGAAAGGGTATTTCTTTTATTTTTTTCTTCAAGTTTTATGTCTATTTATGTATTTGCTAATGTAGTTAGTGTCTACAGTCAGATAGTGCTGAGCAGTCACCTGATTTTGATGCCATTTTCAGTAAATCTCACTGTTGCCGGCAGCTTTTATGTCTGATACCAATATTTGTTAAAAGATTTTACAATATTTAGGTGGTTTAAAGAAGGGGATCTGTTTTTATCTTCATGCAGTGTGGTAATCCTGTCTGCCAGGTGTGCTGAGCCCTCAGCTGAAACTGTGATCTTCACTCTGTATACAAAGGCCAGCAATATGGCACCAGTGAATTGATATTAGAAAAAGCTACCAGATGTCAGAACGACAGTGTATGTACCCATGGTTCAGTATGAATGATAATGATCTGACTTACAGCACAAAAGACCAAGAAAAATGTATTCACCAGAGATTTAGCACCAGATAATGCCATTTGCTCTTTGCAGAAAACATCTGGCTGAGACAAGAAAAAGGTCACTGAGTAAAAAACTAATTCACACTTGAAAGGAGGATGTCTTACGCGTAAAGATTTTTTCATTAAGGAGACAAAAGTGTGAGAAATGCCCTAAGCATGACAAACAAAGCTGCTCATAAGATTAATGAAGATGACACAAGCTCAAGACCAAGATGGAAAAAAAAAACAATGAGCACAGTGAATACTGAAAAAGAGAGAGACTTTTCACAATATAGAGAATAAGATTAAACACTTGGAATCCAGAACCAGAGAAAACAGTCTGAAGGACAACAAGGCAACAAACCATGTAAGACATCTGGCTGTAAACATGTTGTCTGGTGCTCAGGGTCCCTCTTACAGCTAAAATTAGACCTTCATCCTTACTTATGCATCTGTGTTGGAAGCAGTAGCAGTGATTAGAACCAAAACAGACTTAGATAAAAACTGAGCTGTGACTTTTTTATTTAGAATTCTATTTATGTAGATAATAACTTCACTTTTTTGAGGGCAAATGCAAAATATTTTCCTAGAAATTGTCATTTGATGACAAATATAAAATCAGTTTTATCCAAATATTCTGTACCCAATATACAATGGAAACTGAGGTATGTGTGTGTGTGTGTGGGCGTGCGTGTGTGTGTGTGTGCGTGTGTATGTCTGTGTGCAATGT
>JAPZDY010000004.1:2738721-2751461 GCA_029783645.1 Ctenochaetus hawaiiensis | reverse complement strand
CCCAAGTTGAAACTGCTTAATGAGTCACACTCCAATCATGTAATCATATGCAGCTTTATCATGTTTTTTTAGAAGTGGTGTCCTATAAATTAGTTCTTCTTGCAGCTAGTTTAGGGAGCCTCTTTCAGCCTTTTATCCAAAAAATTGAGAGTTTTATTTATGCGCCTTGTTTTGTGCCAGTCATTAATAACAGAGCCTCAAAGGCAAAGAGAAAACAAGAGATGAAACAATAGCCCAAACCACCAACACCACCTCCACTGCTCCTGTCTGCAGGGCTGACACACCTCTAGTGGCTAACCTTGGAGATGTGCCTGGCTTCAGTGGCTTGTTTAAGGCAAAACAGGGGAGCGTTGGAGTGTCGGGAGGGGAGGGACATGAAAGGCAGTTAAACTCTCTGCTTCTCCTCCCTGCCCCTTCTCCCCTCTCTCTTTGTACATCAAAGTGCTGCTCTCTTCTTTCGGAGAAGCCACTGCAGCTGTAGTAGGAGGGGGATGAGGAGAGTGGGCCTGTAAACTCCATTGTTTCTTATATGTACATTAATCCTGAGTTGGGCTCCAATGTGGACTGTAGCAGTCCAAAGCCTTGCTGACATTTCAATCTACGCAGCGGGTAAAAGAGAATCGTGAGGCTTTTGTGTGTTTGTGTTGTGCAAGTTGGTGGGGTGTGTTTAATTCCCTTTTTACCAATGCAGAGAGAAAAGAACTCAAAAGCCTTCTTTTCATTTAATCCACTTAGGAGTTTTTTTTTTAAGCTGCTTCCAAATGGATGTGTGGACTAAGCTTTTGAGTTGTGTAGGAAAATATCTGTCTCATTAATGAGTTTCTCTTTGGAAAATCAGTTGAGGGATGAGGGCGTCTTTTCCTCATAAAGGCTTTGGAAATTGTTTTGCACGCACTTGTATCAGGAAGGTCAAGAACAAAATAACAACTTTGTCTTCAGAGCTCATTGTGCTAAAATACTGAGCTCTGGAGGCTAAACATGTCGCAGGAGTTGCAACACCGAAATGTCAAGAGGAAAGTCAGATTTATGGATTGTCTTGAGGTGTGACACCTTTTGGATTTGTGAGTTTCAATGAGAAACTAATTCTTAACTTTTTGAGACCATCAGGATCCCTGAAACTGTAAAATACAAACTCAATGTATTACACTTTTCTCTATGCTACAAGAAAATGGAAAGGTATCAGGGATCATCCATTTCAATGTTCAGAGAGATAACCCATAGTATATGTTTGCATTAATTCATAGTGGGCTATTTTGCAAATTAAAAAGCTGAACTGCTTAGTGGGGATACTGTTTTTTAGCATCTTTTAACATCAATGTACAAGAACCTTGATTTTTTTTTTGTTTTTTCAGTAAAGCATTCGTATCTGAATTTTGTTCACATGTGAGATAGTCCAGCTAAATATCCTAGAAATAAACCGTATTGCCACTGATCTCAATATTGGTATTCAAACAAAGCCTGTAAATGTTGTAGACTGTATTAAAATCATTTAACACTATCATTCACACAGTTTGCGTCCAATGACATTTTACACCAACCACAATTTGTCATTGAATGTGTTGTATGGTAGATGTCTTTACAGTTCAGAATAGTCATTTTTTGGAGGTGGGACAAAAAGTCTGCCAAATTAAGGAGGGGCATGATGTAAATAGTGTTATATTTTCTTTATTTCCTCAGTCAGTGTGTTGCACCTGTTAATACAACATGTAGAAATAGTAGTTCAGGGAGAAAATAAAAAGAGCTTAAGAGAAAAATTTAAATATTTTTTTAGAGTTACATAACTTGTCAGGTGCAGCATCACCAATTCCAAAGTTGGAAAGGTGTGGGAGGAGGGGGTTTCAGATGCCTTTGCTTATTGCTTTACAGTGTCAGAACTAAAAGAACTGCACTGAGACGTGTTTTTCTTCTCTTTTTGATGAAATTTTCAAGTGCTCCTTTAAACAACAGTTCCTCTATTCATCCATAACAAATAAACTGCTGTTCATGTTAAGCAGACAACACACTCATTCTCCTGGCAGGAAAGTTTTTGTACAAAAGGCATAAAATAAATTAAAGAGACGTTTATTGAAGCAAAAGCCTTACAGGATTCCATTACTGCTTGCTGCATCTGTCAGTGATAGAAAATCCCCCAAAAGACTTACATTTGCATAATAATGTCGTATATTGCATATATTGTGTGTTTCACCCTTACAAACTTAAAAATTCTTTACCTTTACAACATGAAGCTCTGGGTTGACCCGGCCAGAGAAACCCTTCAAATTGGCTTTACCAAATTATGAACCACAAAATGTATATCCCCTATCTTACGTGAAAATTGATAATTAACCCTAAATTTAATGTTTCAGACAGCAGAGAGAGTAAATTTTAAGTTTAATCCCCTTTCGTAACAACAATCTAACTGTAACTCTTAACTGTTAATTTGAATTTTATTTACTAATTATTCACTCACTGACATTTAAACACAGCAACGACAAAAGAAAAGCTACCTCCAAACTTATCTTTAATTGCAGGACCAAAACAGTGCCCTATCTGACATTAAGTCTTGTTACCGTGACCTTGTACAGCATGCAAATGAAAACAAAACATACTGATGCTCTTAAACTTAGGGCAAACGGCACCATACATAGTTGGAGTTTCACCTAACTAAACAGCTGTTTCCAGGATAATTCAAACGTTTGCTTGCTAAACATGTTTACCTGCCATAGTTTTCTGGTAAAAGCCTAATTAACACTGCACATGTACAACTGGAAAGAGGCAGAAGGAAGGAGAGACTGGCTCACTCCTTAGATGTTTGTAAGTCAGCATTCGGCAAATCAGTAGTGTTGAGCAGTATCATGCATATACTGTTTGACTCTTTAACTGTTTTGAGATTCACCAAGACACTTCAGACACCGACAAGTGCCTTCAAAGACCAGAAAGTACCTGTTTCAGTGGGAACCTGGTCATATAACACAAGTAGTTCTTAGGAGAACTGAAGAACTACTGTCCCATTATAAATATAAACAGACATGGCACCTATAGATTTATAGTTTAAAGATTTCTAAACATCCCATTTTCCTTGGAGATCTAAAATGCATTTGAATAGTTACAAGTCAAAAAGTCGGTGCCTTCTGTACAGAAGTACAAATTTTTAAATATTTAATTTTTTGTGTATTTTTAGTCACTACAGGAAAAGTCATCCCATTTTAGCCTGTAGAGTATTTTTACTGCTGTTAAATGTAAATGAGTCAAACTGAACTCTCACAGTATGTGTGCATTCAATGTTATTGAGTCTAAAACCCATCACCCAGGTCCCTGACAGAGGCTGAGAGAAGGAACAGCAAACTCTCTCAGTGCTGAGGCAGTTCATTATTCATGACTGTTCCCTGAGAGACAGCGTCTGAGGACTGCATGCGATTCTCTTTCTCCTACCTTCTCCTCATCCGCCTCCTCTTCCGCCTCTCCCTCGCTTCCTGATAATGATGAGGAGAGACATTTAGTGGCAAGAAATACAATGATTATAAGTTGCGCCATCGATCTGCGTATTGAGCTATATCATTGCGACTCATTGGTTCTGACATCCAAACTCCCACCATTGATTTTCACTGTTGCTGCTGAAGGACATTTAACCACCACCGTCACCACCACCTATTCTTCCTCTCCCACACGAACACACAGTCTGCATTAAGCCAAACAGGTTATGCAGCAGAGACGCACCCATTGTCTTTCCTGACCCACTTTATCTGCACTTGTGTGCTCAGTGCCTGTGCAACCCTTCCGCTGGTCATCCTTGGAGGAGAGGGTTTTGATAGGAGGAAAAAGTGTAGAGAGAAGGAGGAAGTGTAGAAAGAATGGTCACATACGCATTACTTTATATTCATGCTGTTTTACATCATGCATGGAGGGCAGAGAATTTGCCAACCGTGCGAAAGAAAATATCAAGTCAAACAGCCTTGCTTCGCCTTGTCTCTCACATCAGTAAGATACTCGTTGGACCCTGGAATACAATTTACAGTCAAACATCGGCCCGATTCCCTTCAGATCAGAGTGGGTTGCTACAATATGGAATGAAGTGGAACGACCGGGTGCTCTAATTAAAAACGTATCGGGCAGCTGCATCAGCCCTGTGGACCCTGCCAGGAACACCTGGGAAGACATGATTATCAGAGCAGCTCCCATGGGAAAAGCGAGTCACAGTGGTTACTCATGAGAGAGGGTGCAGAGGGAAGATGTGGAATGTGAGGACAGAAATATGAACGACACCGGTCTTAGCAGTTGTAGTGGACAGACATCAGTAGAAACCTGAAAGGTAAAAAGTAGCTTAAGAGGCTGTTTTTTGCAGGAGTAGTTGGAAGGGAAAATCAAAGCTAAAAGGAAAATGAAGCTGGACTTAGATTAATCAGGTGATTAAAAACATGACTCAACTTGAATGCTAATGTTACTCCATGTCTGCTAGAAGTGTGAATAGACCTTTGCTATCATGTTGGCTATCGGAGCAAAGGATCTGGAGTCTTGTGTGGAGAACCTGCCCTTAAACTAGATTTAACTCATTAGATTTTCCATTGAGTATTTCTTCTGTCTCTCTAAAAAGTGAAACAGGTTCTCAAGGTCTACTATTCATATTTTAAGGAAAAAGAAGAATCTAACTGCCATCACAACAAAACTAAAAATAAATGCTAATTTTGTTTCATGTGTGATTGGTACAAAATTAGAAAATTGATTCCAAACATGTTGGTGACATTTTTCTTTAGTGAAGTTCTTTGTGTTTAAAAAAAATCCAAATTTAATCTGTTGACATAATTCATTACATAGAAACATGTAATATGGCATTAACAACTCTTTACAGTGTCTTATGGACTGAAGGTAATTATTATGCCTTTATAAACACTTGATCTTCATGGCATCATATGCTGCCAGACTTCATAGAAGCATGTTTTAAATACAGTAGTAGAGCCAGTTGTAGCTGTAGTTATGGTGCTTTACTGTTGGAGAGCAGAAAAGTGCAGTGCAAATTTTCAGTATCCTCATTATTACAACATTTATTTATATTTTAAGGCATGAGTGTGGCTTTGTGTGGATCACCATGATCTCATAAACATGATCAGTTAGCCATTTAAATGCAGGATGAATTTGTGCTTAACACAGCAGAGATTTGGTGGTCATTATATTGTGTTGAAAACTGAATATAAGCAATAGTTTACTAGCTTTCCTTTTGTTGATACAGGAAAACGTGATGCTTAAAGAACTGGAAATCTTCCAAGTGAAAGGAAGGAAATGAGCTCCAGATAGCCATGCCTCTGATAATGCTAATTTATTCGTTGAAGAGGCATTTTTCTTCTTTTATTTGGCTCGGTTTCAGCAAAGTTGAAACTCCAAATTTGTCTGGCTCTGTTTGCATGCCTGATTACATATTTAATTCATGAGAAGACATTTCAAAAATGCAGGCTAATAAACCCCCCTCCTCTCCTCTCCCTCACCTCCTGCGTTTTGGCTGACTAGCCCAACGTGCGCTTTTAACTTACTCAAGCATGTAGTTTCAGGGAAAGCGCTCATGCAAATCTGACTTCACATTTTACAACAGTGAAGTTGAACACAGAGATTTTTTATTCTGGGGCATGAATATTTGCAAAAAACAAATGCTTGTCTCTTTGTGTGGATATGTGTGTGTGGATGTGTGTGTGAGAGAGTGCATGTGCATGCGAGCACATGCTGTCTTTACAGGCTGAAATAAGTAAGAGGCTTTTGATCTCGATCGATATTTATAAATAATAAAGCAGTTTAGGGGAGAAATACAGGCTGATGCTGATCTCTGCAGCTGAAAAGCGGCTCACAGCAGCTTCAGAACAAGAGAACTGAACACAGTTAATGGCAGGATGTTAAATATTAAGGAAACATTCCTCTCAAGCGCAATGCGCAATGTGCTATAATATAGAATACATGAAACTCTCTACAGTATTTAAAAGTACAGAGCAATGTGGCTGAGTGATTGTCATAAAGTTTATATTAGCTTTACTTTTATTACAATTATCATTATGTTTAAATGTTTAATTAGCATTTGCCGCAGGAAAGAGAGCAGACAGGGAGGAACACTTTTGCCCTGAGTTTCACCTCTCAGGCTGCATAGATGTTGTCATAACCTAATGCTTGCTGTAATTATGCATGATAACTGCTTCAGATGGTATAAATACCACTGGGAAATATGTGTCGCCCTCATTTTTTGTATTCTAGGTGGAATTTGAAGATTTAAGATTGAAGACAATGGTGTTACACTTTCTTAACTGAGTCACGTTCAGTTATTACTGTTTGCTCAAAGCCAAATGCTTAATGAGCAGCAGTCAGCGCTTTGCAGCCTGTTTTGCCCTGGGTTTAACCTCTCCAGCAAAAATACAGGCTGGCTGCTGGGGCTGCTTTATCGCCTCAGAGGAAGACCTGCAGACATCATCCTGAAAACATTAAAGAAAAGTGCTGCTAAAGTTGTTTTCAGGCTGAATTTTTATTTACAGTCAAATGATGTTTTGCTAAAAAAAAATTGCACATTGAACATTAGTCGAGGATCAAGCTGTACTCTCTCTAGATAAAATTCAATACACATCAGTCAAAGCTAAGACAGCCAAGGACAGGCTTTCCAAAATTGGGACTGGTTTGCATTCCATGTAATTTTTTTATGTTTTTGAATAGAGATGTGAAATGCAGATCTCAGGTCTTTATAAGTCTAAATTAAATAATTTTCAGTGTTAGTACCTAAAAAAATTCACGATTTTAAAACTAATCTTTTTTTTTGTCTGGTTGTAGCATAGATTTCATTATGACCCTAAATTAAATTTTGTTCTCCAGAGTTTTTAGACCAAAGAATCAGTTGATAAATGATAACGCTGACACTGGAAACTTGCATTGGGCATTTTCTGACATTTTAATAGACATCTTAATTGAAAAACAGTCAGTTATGAAGAATATTCTTTGTTCTCAGCTCCAGTCTTAATGTCTGTTACCCCCCAAAATCTATTTGTTACTCTGATTTCTCAACAGGATGTTTCTCCAAAGCAGGTTCTTTTATCTGAGCTTGACTGGTGGTCCCAAATTGCTCCCAATATTTTTGCAGAGGAAAAAATGTGAGTTAGTTTGGATAAAAGCATTTGCCAAAATGATATAAAGTCAACAAAGTCCCCTAAATTTTGCTTGAAGGTTGCACTGAGTTGATTTAATCTAATTTAATTACAGAATAACAAAGTCAAAGAAGCCTTCAGGCAAGTCAGGTTAATCACATTATGTTTTGTATGCTAGGACCGTGTCTGAGACATCTCCACAGACCCACCACACAAGGAAGCTTTGTTCTGTACTTTCCTTGCTTCCGGTATAACAAGTCGGTCCAAGTTTGAAGCGACGCTTTCAACTCGGCGTCTCAACTGATCCTGCAGTCAGCCGTGATGTGCCAACTCCACTGAATAGCTCTAACAGGATTGGACCGTCGCCTCCACAGTGACGCACTAAGTCAGTCAAGGTCACTAACAGCATCACATAAAAGAAGACATCAGTTCTTAATGAAGTCATACATCACATTTAGCATATGGTTCAATTAGAGGCTTCATAGAGATTATTGAGATTATATTATCCCAGTGCATTCATTAGCTAAGCTCCAATAGTCGCCCATCTGATTAAAAGCTGTGAGGGGATTTGCTGCTATTGACTGGGAGAGATCCAAGCATGGAGGGAGACGCAGACAGAGGTAATGTAGGGGATGTGGCTTACATGTCTGGGTGTGTGTTTAATCTTGTAAATGTGTGATCTTTTTTCGGTAAATACACTTGTGGGTGTACATGTGTTTACATCTCTTAGCACCCGTAGGGGCAATAGGGGCTCATAAATTCCTGCCTGTGTACATGTGTACTCATCTGAACTCAGTCACCAAATAATAAACATTAAAGTGCTGTGTGTGCATGCTTGTAAATTCAGTGGGATGGATACAGAGGTCATGGATGCTCTGTTAGATGAGGTGATGAAAGCAGAGGGTTTTGCTGCATTTAGTGGTGATGCAGGTCCTCAGTGATCTGTAGTGACTGAGCATTTGGCTTGCTTATTTTCACAGAGGCACAATGTGCTTTTCTATTGGAGTGTTTTTATAATGGAAGACATTTTTCTCTGTTGGCCTGAAGTGGAATTTATTTTCTAGGCAACAGCCTCGACTGATTTCCTCCCTCTAAATGGTGTTGTTGCAATAATTGGATTTCAAGTTTTTTCATAGTGGTATTTTGGAAATGTTTTCCAAAAGTTCCAATATTATCCTTAATAACATCCTGAGATTTGTCTTCATAAAAATAAAAAAAAAAACACAGGAAAAAAGATGAAAAATAACAAAACACAAACAGCTGTACAATAAAGTTACTATAAAAGAGAGAGACAGCCTATTATTTGTGGTTTCTGCCCTATTCTTCTTCATAAAGTGCGTCAATGTGAGGTGATCCGATTCAAAATTCTACAAGTAAGTGTTCCACAGTGAACAGAAAGAGGTGACTAAGAGAAGAGTTTTGAAGGCACTCTACAAAAAGCAAAGGATGCAGCCAAAGTTAGCAAAAGTTTTACCACGTCACTAAATACCATCAGTCAGAGGCGCAAGGTAAAAGTATTCATTTAAGGACATACTGTACCTGCTTTAACTTATTAAAACAGGACATTCTCAAAATTTAACGCAATTTGTGCAGAGCAAAAAGGATCCTAAAGGACAACACCCACCCCAGCCACAGCCTGTTCACCCTGCTACCGTCAGGCAATAGATACAGAAGTATCCACTGCCGTACCACCAGACTACAGAACAGCTTCTTCCCTCAGGCTGTGAGACTGCTTAGTGCACCATCTGCACTTCACCATGTTAAATAATTTTATCTTTTTTTTAAACAATCAAGTAATCAATCAAGAGGGAACCACATTTTAATTTCATTATACAACTTGTTGTATAATGACAAAATAAACTTCCTTGTATTCCTTGTAACACCACAGGAATTTCAAAAGCTCATCCAAATGAAGAAACTATATTTTCTCACTTGCTACTTGCAGCATCTCACCATGCAGGTAGTTTGCTTTTGTTTGGTGTTCAGACTATGAGAAACACAGTTTCATCTGTCTTGCTCTCAGCATTTTTTAAGATACCATTTCTTTCTTACTTTTGTCATTCATTCTCCTGTAATTCTCATTTACTATATTTTATTCTTTCAGCTTGTACTTGTTGTAATTGTAAGAATCTGTGGATTGTAGAGACTTACATTGTGGCAAACTCATGAATCATATTCAAAAAAGTGACATGTAAGGGAGAAAGAGCCATTTTGTAACTGATTTGTTACAGAATGTCTTTTCTTTTCAATATTTTGAAAAAATGGTTAGACATGTAAGGTTTGGTTATTATTCAGGCAGAGGATAAAAACAATTGAACGCTCTCTGTTTTTAGTTTTACCTCTGGGTTTAGGGTCAGAGTATTGTCAAGGACTGTTGATCTCATTTCCTCTGACTCCTCTCAGAGGAAAGTGAAGTGACCGAGGCCTCTGTTGGGGCATGGCAGGTCCAGTGTGGCCCATCTGCTCCCTCTATTGAACCTCAGGACTCTTTTGGATGCTTACAGTTGCATTACTTGACATATTGGGGATATAATCTAGAATATCCTGAAAACGGTGTGTAAAATGACAAGTAATCTCAGAGGCACAGGTGTGACTAGAGGTGTTTTCCTATGTGTGATTGCACTGTGCTGTGGGCTGTCTCTCATTGCACACAAACACACACACACATATACAATAAATCACATCTGAGTCCGCACACCGAGCAGCCGGGCCTATCCCGGGGTCATCTCAAAATCACTATTTAATGTTTAACGGTGAAGATGGTTTTGATATCAGTGGCAGATAAAGTGGAATTTCTTGATTGCCTCGGTCAAAGAGGCTCGCAGAGAAAATGATTTATTGGACACGGGAAGTCAGTGGAGATCAAAGGAGACGGACGAGCCTCTGAATCAAGCCGAGGGACGGGTGCGGGCCGGGGCCCGTCCAATCACTTGCACCAGCAGGGCCCCTGTCACTGCTGTCGCTGCTCTTTAATTGGCTACAGAAAAAGAGAGAGAGAGGAAGAGTGAGAGGATGAGGAGGCAGAGGGAGAAGAGGGAGGGCTGAAGGACCCTGCAGGTCACCAGAGAGCTCAGGCCGGAGCCCATTACTCAGAGAGGAGATAGGAAGGGTCCTGTGGAGGGTCGCTGGAGCACTGATTGCACCGCAGAGAGAGAGAGAGAGAGAGAGAGAGAGTTTCCACTCAAGCACATTGAGATTGCTCCGTTGTCATGTCTTCTGAATCAGAAAGAGGGCTGTGATGGAGGAGAGGAACAGCATAAGGTTGAGGCAGAGGAAGAGCAGGCAAGAGAATTAAAAGCGTGGAAAAAAAAAGAACGAGGTATTGATTTTTTATGAGAGAGAAGATTTGCTCCTAAGATTGAGAGCAATATCATATTAAACCCTGTTGCTGCCCCAGAATGAGAAAATAAAGCCTGTGAATCAACCCTCCCCTTCCTGTTTTTTTAATAACTTTCAGCCTGAATTGCAGCACCAGAGAATTACAGCTTGTGAGATAATTGAAAAAACATCAGCATGCGAATGCTTGTTTGGCAGAGGGTTATGCATTATTCATGTTGTTTAAGTAGAGTTACAGAGAGGAACGGGTTATAAAAAAAAGCTGACCTCTCAGTAAATGGTCATTATAATAGAAAATGCAAATTTGAAAAGGTTCTGATAAACTCTTAAGCTGAAGACCTTATACAGGGCATATTAGTTTGAAAAACTCTTAATAAATTGATGGCATGAAGATCTTTCACAGGTTTAAAACTTTGAAACACTTTCCCTGCATAAAATATAAACTAAGTTGTTAAATGGATTCATTTTCCCTTCTCTGATACAAGAACTAGGGATATGAGGTTGAAGGCTTCAGACAGTTTTAATTGTTTATATTACTCTTTTTGAAAGAGTGCAAATAACTTTTAACCACATCTTCCCTGGATGGATGAAACCTTTCCCATCTCGAGGGGTGTGTGTGTGTGTGTGTGTGTGTGAAGGTAACGTAGTGCCAGCCAGCTCTTTGTCAGCTTACTTGGACCAGGACAGCTCTCATGACTTCCTGCTTAGTTGGTCCAATCTGCCAGCTGGTGCTTTGATGTTGTCATTCAATTTTCAAAAAAAAAAAAAGATGTTTCTAATGTCCTGCCTTTGTCATTCTTCTCTCAGTGTGTCCACAGTCCCTCAGCCGCATGTTAATAAGCTCCTGGCAGCAAACAAATTGGCCCCCACAACATGACGTCAGTATGAGGCTGCTTTATCCCATAGAAGACACTATCATAACAGGCAGTGCGTTTGATTTTTTTTAAGTCGTGAATGGGATTCTTGTAAGAACAGACTCAAGAATTAGTGTTGTTACAAATGTCAGCAGGGTTCTGAATGAGATTTACTTCGATTTTCTCTTTGGCTCATATATATTTTGCTGTAGGACACGACTGAGTGTTGGGATTTGATTTATTTCACTTTCATATGTCTGAATAATGATCTGACCCATCCCATACACTCCATCTGGATCATAGAGATGACAAAATACACAATTAAATCATTCCTAATCTATTTATTTACTCAAGTAGCCCTGCTTCAAGTCATTATAATCTGTCTTGTCCGCTTTGTCACAGAAAGAGAAATAATGAGAAAGAAGTATGTTGTGCAGTCGTTTGTGGATCAGAATTCTGTAAGATTTAACTGCAGTGAAACCAACCCGCCCGTAATATTAACACTACATCACATGTTTGTATTGAAAGTAATGCACCAAAAGATTTGTTTGCATATCCTCTGCGTGCTGGTTTTTATGCAGCATGCTGACTGAGCTCACAGAGTGTAAAGAGAGACAGCAGAGAAATGGGAAAAAATGGAGATTAATGGCTAATGCTTAATTAAAATCTCCGGAAACTAATGGTGGGAAAATTGAAATGTTCCTTATAGATTAAATTTCTCAATACTGCCTGGTTTTATAGTACAGTGAAATGTAGTGTGACCATCTCGTGATCTCCTCTATGTATTATACAGTTTCCTACATGTAATTTGAAGTGGGAGATGTCAAAAGTTGGCATTCGCTAACACACTTTCTTCTGCGACTGAGATATTCTGAATCATTCAGTTCTCATGCAGTGCTTCATTTTTATTACTTATTGGCTTGTACTCGTACCAAAAACAAGCATTATGAGAACAGCAGCCTGTTATATCACCTTACTGTCAAACACCTAAATTTGCAGGCTTATCTGCCTTTTATCTCAACAGTAGAACTTGAAAGTGAAATTTGAATCATTCTTTTTAGGTGATCAGTGTTTGATGCTCTTTCACCACAAATTTAATCTATGTTTAAAGGAAAAAAATCTTTAAACGCACCTCAAGCTTAAGTTAAGATTTTTTTCTTTACTTTGTGAATCAAGTTATGACCTTGTATCAAAGGCTGAAACTTTGTCACAAGTCTGTTTGTGGAATTCATTGGAAGAGCAGGACTGCACTGAGTCAGACCTGACTGAGTCAAGGTTTCTTCCTACTCAATTAATAGAGATGATGGTTAGACCACATAAGGCCTTTGCAGAGGACTTGTTGCCACTGTGAAAGACTTTGGGCCCTGTCGTACACTTTGCGCTGTGTGCCAGTGGCACATTGGGCGGGGAAAGTTAAAAATTAATTCATGGGAGTTTCCAGGTCAACCTTTGCCGCCTTGTTCCAGGA
>JAPZDY010000004.1:2716065-2728467 GCA_029783645.1 Ctenochaetus hawaiiensis | reverse complement strand
TTTCCTCGTTGCAGTTATTGCCGAGCGTTCCTAGCAGTTTTTTCCCCCAAGTGGTGGTTTTGAGTTTTCATTTTTTTATTTGGTACTTTGTAAATAAACTTGTCTGTCTCTGCACATTTGGGTCCTGGCCTTTGTTCCCCGGTAACCGATCGTAACACTTTTCTTGCCATACATCGAGCCTTTCAGACAGCACTTACTTCCAGGCTATGAGCTTTAAATGTCAAAGCAATAAAAAAAAAGAAAAAAATTCTTGGGCACACTCTCTCTGTCAAAGGCACATGATACACACCTGCCCAACAATGTCAGTGGTCTGAGATAAGGAAAAGGGAACTCTCCTTAATGGATAAAAGTAAAAATGTGCAATGTTTTGTGATGACAAATTCAAATGTCAGACAAGTACAACAACTCGAGCCTTTCACTTGACAGCCAAATATACCAGCTAGAAATGAGATAAATACAGCTTACACACTGCGTTATACTGAGTATTTATATGTAGAATGCACCGACTCATGCCTTTCCAATGTATTTTAAATGAATAATTGACTGTAAACCAGGTGTCAAGCATTCTGTAGCTTTTTTACATTTTGAAATCTGAGCATAATATTGTGCACTTTAAGGCCTGCAGCATTTGAAGTGCAACATCTATTCATGTCACTCTAAAGGTTGAAAGATAACAGGTTCAAGTTCAGGTTACTTTATTTGTACTTGTTGGTAGAATGGGTGCTCTTGGAGTTGTTGAGAAATGAGCCATTTGATAACCCAGTTTTATTTTGATAATAAGTGAACTGTAGTTTTCACTGTCATAATTAAATTTATGTCACATGCCACTTTTTGTGAAAGTATCCTCTGACATCTTTCACAAGCAACGTCCAGATAAAAGCACATTCCATAATTGCTTTGTCTTCATTCTCTCTCTGTCCTTCCTCCAGTCACCTTTGCACTTCTTTCTACTCTTTCTCGGCTCTCTCAACCCCCCACCCCACCCCACATCTCTCCTCATAAGATGTGTCTCATAGACCTGGGTCTGTTTTGACGGCTTTGCATTCTGCCAGCCACACGTCAGCTTCAACTTTCCCTTCTGTCCATCACTGCCTGCCAAAGCACCTATGCATTAAATATCAAGTCTTGTGGAGGGGAAGAGTCACAGAAGACGATGCCGGGGTTTGAGTTCACTTGGCAGCTCTGAAGGGAATCTCTCTCCGCCTGATGATTAAGCCCAGCGCTCAGTCTATGTAAGCCGGAACAGTTGGTGGAGCAGGGAGAAACGGTTAAGGAGGAGCTTTTAATGTTTCCCTGATGTAAAAGCACCATGGGAGCGTTTGAATATTGTATTAAAGCACACTGACTTTGGCACACACACTCACACACGCAGAAGCAGGCATACTTATCCGTCTGTACTTGCATGCACGCGCATACACAAACAAATGCTCTCTTATGCAGCCCCATGCACAAGCCTCAACACATTTTTACACACATACACACCCAAGAGGTAATGAGATTAGCATTCTGATGTTCTTGGAAAACTGGAGGTTCGAGAGAGGAAAGGAAAAAAAAATGTGGAAAAAGCAGACTCCCCACTGCTATTGAACTGATGCAGCAGTGATGACACACTTTTCAGGTAAAAGGGGGGAGCAGAACATCTTTGTACTCAGACTTCTTTTAATTAACTGTTATTTTTCATTGTGTAAAAAAGGTAGGGCTTGATTTTATTTACCCAAACCTAAAAAGCAACCCTTCCCTGTGCATTTTTACGCTTCGACGACGGTGACGGGAAGGCAGCTGAAACTGAGCTCGGCTTGATAATTGAGCTATCAAGTTGTGCTTGATGTGTGTGCATACAGGCTTATGCAACAGGCAGCTGAGCTGTTGACACCTCTGTAAATCTCTCCCTCTATTGTGCTTTCAGCCATAAATATTACATGAATCTCCTGCAGATTTCCTTATATCTTCAAAAAAGTCGGTTTTACAGTCATTCACAAACAGATTCAGTGGCGTTTTTTGACAGTTTTTTTTTTTGTAATACATATTCATTAGTTTGGCTTGGTTACAGGGTCAGGATGTGATACCTCAGAGACAATGTCAACCGCCAAGAAGAGTGAAAGAGGACAACACGGCAATGCAAGGATTTGCAATACAAGACATAAGCAATGTCATGGCAGTTGTTGAGAAGTTCGTATTTACATAAGTAAACAGCTGTCGGCTTAATGCCAATGGATGTAACAGATGTGTCAGGTCCAGTTATGAACAGCCAGTGTGCAATTTCTTTTGCAAGGAGTATCCTAATTAAAATAAAGAGAAAAAAAAATAAAACCATTGCAACATGGTTTTACATTTGGGAATATAAGGTCACAAGGAACATAGCTCAACAAAATATGTGACATAACAGATCAATAATAGAAAATGTTTGGTGACAGTGGTATCACAGCATGATTTTTACAAGGCAAAAAAAAGACAAACTAACTAACATAAACAACTAAAATCTTAATTTTTTTTATTTAATTTTTTAATCAGAATGTGCCTGCAAGTTGACAGAAAAGACACAAGTTTGCTGTGACAGTTTCAGGATAGAGCTGCTGCAGCACTAATGGAGGATGGATGCTAAATTGATGTGTGATGGGTGACAGCTCGCTGGGTCCCACCACATATTAATGTTCCCATCCAAAGCCGTTCGTCATCACTGTGACATGAGCCATTCAGTCCTAATTAAAAAATGAGTTGTGATGTATGTGGTAACGCGATATTGTAAGGCTTCATAAATAACTGATGAAAATCGATGGATTCATTAATGTAGCATTGCTGCAGAAAGTTTAGAGACAGTGTGCATGTAGTGTCTCCGTGAGAGGCAGATTTCATGCTGGCCAAAACACACATTCCTCTACAAAGTTTTTTTTTTTCTTTTTGTGAATTATTGATCTTCATAGATGCTTACAGCTGCAGTCAAATACCAATTTATCCCCCATAATTGCCTGTTCATATACAACAGTAATGAATTTTGGCACCCTGTAAGTGTATACATTATTTTTTAAATTGTTTGTTGTTCATTATTTATAATATTAAACATAAATATTACTGCCACTTATTGCAAATTACTAGAGCTAACTCAAGTCTAATTTTGTCTGCTGTCTTCTGGCCAGACAAGATTAAAACATCCATAGATGAAACACATGACATACATTACACACAGTAATATATCACACATGCATCTTGTGAGCACAATAAGTATGATGAACATAATAAAGCTACTGATAGAACTATGACTCTGGGCCCTATTGTACACCTAGCGCAAATGCGGTGCGCCAGTGGCACAGGTGTCATTGCTATCGTACACCTGGTGCAAATGTCATTTTTGCCACAAGTGTAGGATAGCAAATCCACTTGCGCCAGGTCTGTTTGCTGAGGGGCGGGAGGTCTGAGATTGATTGCAGCCAAAACCTGGTCTAAACACAGGGTGCAGACAAAAAACAGTCTGCACTGTAAGATACGGCACAGTTGGCCAATGTGCTCACACTCTTCTCCACAATCACACACACCTTTCTTTTCTGTTTTTGCCTCTCAGCAGAGTAAAATATTTAAGTGTGCTTTGGACATATTTAGTGAAGTTAGTAAAGTGTCCTTTGAAAACATTTTAGATCACAAAGTATACATTTTGAAGTAAACAGCGTGCATATGGGAGTGTGTGTATCTCGCGTTTGGCCAAGAGGCACACACATCTTTCATTTATGTGAGCCCCCCCACGTTAAATCTCAAATCAGGAATGATTGTAATCAGAATGCCGAATTAATCTCAATGGACAGGACAGGATCACAACTGTCGGATCATTTTTAACAGATCGGTCGCTGACAGCTGGAGCAACTTCTGTGTTCATGACAGCATAGTTATTTGATCAGAAAAACAAGGATTAAATAATAATTATCTATAACATGAACCCTGAGCCAAAAAGAGTTCTGTCTCCTCACCGCTGAATGGCCTTTCTTTGTTTAAATTCAATATCAACAAGCGGCTGAAAGAAAAACAGTCCATCAACCATTAATTACCACATGTATTCTATTCACAAAATGAATTTAACTTTTAGGTGTGTGTGTGTGTGTGCCTGCGTATGTGCACGTTTACATGTGTAGGAGAAAATATATTGTAGAAATAGATATGACAATATATGGAAATGTTTGCTTTCTAAACGATTTGACTTAAGGGGGAATCAGCTGAGAGCTGTCTGACACAATACATTCATTGAGCGTTGTCCCTGTGCAGCCGAATAAATGAATAAATGAATGAATGAATGAATGAATAAATAAATAAATCCTTGTATGTTTGTGCTGGGTGTACAATAGCAATACGCCTGCGCCACTGGCGCACAGTGGAACCAGTCTTTAAAGGGAATGAGAGATGATTCTCTGATTGGTTCATGCATTTTGGGTCGAAGAAACACCCATGAAACACCTATGAATTCATGAGATGATTCTACACAGCTGATAGGACTATCCACTGTGCACCAGTGGCGCACTGGGCGGGGCAGAACAGGATTCCTCCGCTGCTCCTGGAACAAGGTGGCAAAGGTCGACCTGGAAACTCCCCTGATTGAATTAAAACCCCTGTGCCACACGCCCTGAGCTTGTGCCGGGCAGAAGTGTACAATAGGGCCCCAAGTGTTGTCTAGTCAGGCATTCCACTTAATTGGTGTTTCCACAGAGAATCAAGTTACTGACATAAGGAAGCAGCTATAAGATCAAACTGCATTTCGTGTGCGGCATCCTGGTGATCTATGGCACTGGCTATGAACTGCAATATTTTCCTATCCACACCTGTCAGTTCTTTACCTTTAGCTCTCTATTACAGGTATGAAATACCCAAAAGATAAAGAAAAACAAGCAAAACTTTTTTTTTCATGAAAATTTTTATTATAAATACTTTCAGGTCAGAACATTCAGTTAACTGCTTCTCAGAAAAATATGGGTATCAGTACGTATGTCAGTGTTTAACAATATATTCCAATACAGAGATGTCACAGATGCTGGTTGTCCAAGGTTCACTCAGTAACAGTTAGTTATATTGTAAATTTGTTTAGGTATCTACACCAAAAGCACAAACAAACAGATCCTTATATATTATATCTTGGACCCATATCTTGTATAGGGGTCCTCTACTATAGTCTTGTTTAGGGACTGTGTGTCATCAGGGCGATGGTGGAGATAGAACTATGAGGCTGAAGCTGATGATTATTTTTACATTAGCAGGCCAATTGGTTAATCATTGAGTATGTAAACATTAAAAAATCAAAAATGTCACCCAAAATGATCTCTATTGTTTCACGACCAAACCCCAAACAAGAAGACATTACTGCCATCTGTAGAAGTCAAAGAAAACCATCAAATATTTACATTTTTACATTACATTTGGTCTTTTTTTCCCCAAGGGCACAAAGCAGTTAATTAATTATTTATTTGATTTTAAATAATCAAATAAGTTTCAGTTGATTAGCTTGTAAAACCTAATGGTTTTAAGGGTTTACAGGGAGATATTGAAGCTACAATATAATGTTGGGGTCAAAATGGCCCAAACACAACATTTTTCCACTACACTTTGGCCATGTCACCATTACAATGTTTGTCTGTGCTGAAAAGTTTATTTATCCTTTCTTCTTTCTTTTTCCTTTATTACACATTCTGAAAACAACTTCTAATAAACTAACACTGAAGAAACAAATTTGGCTGATACATCATACTTCACACATTCTGAATTTCATCTTGGCTCTAATTTACTGTGTTCACAAAGGTTGTTGTACACTGCACTGGCTGCAAACACACACTGTGGGAGGTCTGCCCCTCAGTAAAAGAAGGTTGAGTTTGTAACAGCACGTTGCTCCTAAAATAAACTGACAATGAAATATGAAACAGAGACAATACAGGATACAGCTTTGGTGAAGTAATAATACAGAAGGATGTGGATTTTGAAGCGACCCTGGTGCCATTTTCACAGCACCAAGACAGAAAAAAGACATCTTGATCTATTAATGATCCAAGAAGACAGTACAGAGAGACCACCCTCCTTATAGTAAAATATGAATGAGGAGGTGAATGCATGATGGGGTTGGGTATTTGATGAATGCATTGGTTATTGGTTGAATCCACTGGTTGGATCGTTTGGACATTTTTAAAAATATATATAATATTTTACTAAATTAATAAACTGCCTCTTAAGAGGAGGTGAGAGCCACTTCTCAGTGGCAGACTCCAGTCCAGCGAGCTGACCCAGTAACAGAAAGAGGCCAGCATCCGCAGCCAGAGGCAGCAGGGAAACACAGAGTGCAGAGCCAGAACATTTTTACATCTTCTTCAGTGAATTTTAAGATCTTTTTTTCAACCAAACCAGAGTTGGTGATCATAGAACCATCCCTGTCTCATTCCAGCTCATCAAAAACTGATGCTTTGTCAAGCCCCTTGGCATCTAATACAGATGTAGTGGATACTCTCTTCGTGTGTTTGAGACGAACTGGGCTTTCATCAAACTCCAATGTAAACTCATCTATGCGAGTATTACAAGCCGAGTGTGGCCATGGTCACTTCTTTTTTTTTAATTCTGATATCTTGATATCACATTATAATCATCTTGTTATCATGAGATAACTGGTCGTTATCCTGTGATAACATGATAAATTGATGTGTTGTAATGAGATAATGAGCAGTTATTCCATCATAACAAGATGATTATTTTGTGATCTTGACTTAACAGTCTAAAAAAAAGACGTCTTGAGCATGGTTGCTCTCAGCTTCCATACTAGAGTAACAGATCACACAAAAAATTATTATTCAGAGTTAAGTTTGAAGTTAGTGCTTTACAAGTTCTTCATAAGCCAACAAAGTTAAATTAGTTTGGTGAACAAAGGTTCAGAAGGTTAATGGTTGTATTTTCCTGTTAAATAAGGAAAATAGATATGAGAATATTTCCTTGCTTCACATTTTAATTAGTTTATTTTGTTTGTGTATGAAACTAAAAAACTAAAATATCTTGTAAAAGTAATCTAATGGTAGATCCTTGTATCTTTAGATACACAATCAACAGTGTCAGTTTCCTTCAGATAATCATCCTGGTGTCACAGTCAGTCCAACTACCCGTGACAGAATTATAAACTAGTAATCCGGGAAACATTGAAAGGAGACTGGGAAGTCCAGTGCTTGGCTTTTTGGTCAAAAACCTGCCACACTCCCATGTTAAAACACTGACTTCCCTTCTCAGGTAACACTTGCCAATGTGGTGAAATTCAGTTGGGGGATCTATTTTGTCTTTTTTTGTAATATTTCATGTTTGACTGCTGTGGGATTCAAAGCATTCATAGCTGTTTCCAGGTCAAAGCAAGATAGATGCTAAAAGAAAAAAAAAACATCAAAGCTTGATTTCTGTTATCTTTCTACCAGGGTGTCGTGTTCACTTTTGAGAGTGTCAGGTGAGGTAGATCAAGAGCACATCAGGCGGTTCAAGGAGTTCAAATATTTGACACTTTAGTCAAACATTTTATTCAGGTCTGTCACAGAGATGTCGCTGTGAAGAGATTTGTCATTTCTTGTCCTTGTCATCACAGCAAGACTACCGTGACTATGGCTGCACTCACAATAAGGTGGGTGGAGAAAACTGGAGTAATAATCCTGTAACATAGCCAACCGCTTTATTGTGTTTTTATATCATTCCATAGGTCCCCTTTGGAAAACAACCTCATTATAATTCCTGTTTATCTACAATGATCTTGTAATTGAAAGCTAAAATGTTCTCACCTAGTATGAAATTGTGTTAAGTAGATTTTATTATAATGACAAGCATGACAGGGGTATTAAAATGTAAGAGAAAAATCAGCTTACTGCTGTTGTTGTGCTTTTAGCAATTAACTTGAGCATTTTTTTTCTTGTCATCAGTTCCAATGCATTGTGTTGAACCTTATTGTTTTGGTTTGTTATCTCACTGCATTAGATTTGGCAGCTAAAGAAGGATAAGTAAGCTTGGCCATCCCGAACAAACAAAAAATCAATAACCTGAAATAAAAGGGGGATATAAAATATGAAAAGAAAAATTAAAATAGCCTAATTTAATGTGAAATTTAAACAATAAATGCAACCACCAATAGCCAATAGCTCTCTCTAGAATATTGACAACACTTTAGTTGGTATTTTTCTAAAATGCCTAAAACAACAAATTTTCAGGCCACACAGACAGTGACAGTCAGTCCTGAGAGCAAAAATAATAAAGAGTTGCATAAACAATCCTATCTCTACAGGGTTGTGTTAGCACTGAAGAAACTTCTATCAGCTATTAAGAAAAAACACTGTCTTGTTTGAATTTCTTCAAACCAGTATTCATGCCAAGCCCTTGATGTAGCAACGGGTATTCTAAAAAATAAGGTTTGATAAGGTAAAGATGTGCTTGCAGTACCTCCATCAACAAACAAACAAACAAACAAACAAAACAACAAGAAAAAATAGACCACCCATTTTTGGTGTTAGGTTTGGTTGACTTGTCAGCGTTGAAGCTGTATTACTGTAGGAAGCAATAATAAAGACACAATGAGAAGGTTTAAAATGCCCAGGTTCTTCAGTCTTACCTGCCAGCAGAGTATATTGAATGGCTGCAATAATGGCACACACACACACACACACACACACACATCTCTTGATATGCCCACGGACTTACACTTCTCTTCAACACATTCATTATCTGCTCTTGTCTTTTTCCTCCCTCTTCTTCACCAACTTGCAATACCTCTCTTTATCTCATGCTCCATCTCTCTTTTTTCTCCTTCTGTCATCTTTCTGCTTTCTCTCCCAGTTTCTTTTCTTTTTATCATCTTTCCTCCATGTCTCCCTTTCTCCAATCCCCCTATCTCGTTCTCTTTATTTCAATGAAGCTGTGCTGTGGCCCCTGGCCCCTTCATTGCCTTGTTGTTGTGCAGTGGCCACCCACTGCCACTCTGGGATTAGTGTTATCTCCATCTCTGTCACTTGCTTATCTATTTTCTAGACTCTTGAAATAAAGCATGGCCTGATACGTGATGTACTTCAGATAACCGGAGGCGGGAGGCAGGTATGGAAATCCTCCACCGATTAGATGCCCTTCTTCAGTCTGAGAATGATGTGCTCAGACTGCTGGCAAGCATCTTAGAGATACACTGATACACTCTGAATCCCAAGTCCTGGGAAGGTGAGGGGAAGGTGGTCCTTTCACTTTTTTTTCTTTGACTTTTTGGCTTTTTTTGCTAAATTAAATCATGATAGTATTGAGAAAGTCAGAACTATGCATGCTTTTGATAAAATAATTACACAATGTCACATGCTGATTAACTAGATAGACTCCACATTAGACACCATTGTCCTTTGGAACCCCTCCACAGAGGTAAAAAAACAGGGCTCTCCACCAGCCAGTCAGACTAGCCTAGCCTAGTCAGATGAGCATGAACTGATGAAGCCCCTTGAATAAAAGGCAAAACGTCTTCACAGACATATTACGGAGTCCAGTTGCCTTCGATTTATTTTTTCCCAGAATTACCATGACCTGGACGAATGAGAACACTCACAGATGTTAATTAGATATGTATTTTTTAAATTGCTGTTGATATAACCAAATAATTTCTGCCCCAGATAAGCAGGTCAATCATACAAGTGAATAAGATACAAATAAATGAGCTTTTAGTATCGTGAAACAAACAAAATGCATCTAGCCCATGCATCACATTAATTCCATTTTAAACACTGAGTTTGGTGACAAATTGCATGAAAAGCCATTAAGGCATTGAGAGACCCTACCTTTAAAATGTTTTCTGGAATGGATCAACAAAAAAATGTATTGTAATGTTAAACTGATGGAACATATAATGTGTCCAAAAGCAAAGCAAGTGACCTTTGATTTTGCCTGGTGCTTAACTGTAGATCGATTACTATTATGATCATTAATTTAGGCCTGTATTTGTGATCATGATCCTGAAAAGCAATGCACAGAAATTCCTGAACTCGTGCTTTTTCATGTTGGTGACAAAATTCAGTAAACAAAATTTAGGTTTAGATGGTCAAAAATTTGTTTTAGAACCCTTCATAAGAACATCAGTAGTTTTTCTTATTGCATATTGTTAGGACTGAATCACCAGTGTAAATGAATATTTAGTAAATGTCTTCTTTTAAAAATCCTGGCAGTCAAAAGAAACAGTTAATAACTACTGGTTCCTGACAGTGTGTTTATGCTGACATGATTAATCTGTCATAAGACAGAGGATTTTATGACACATTCAATTACACATTTTCCTAAAGAGCTTTGTGTTTTAATGTTCATTGACAATTTAAAATATGTTAAGCCTGTGGAGGTTATATTTTATAAACTTTACTGTCAATTTTTGAACATACTAAGTTGATGTTCCTGCATGTAACGAGAAACTGCATAAAAGGACAATACTGTACACCATATTTAAGACTTTGTAGTCATTCACTGTATTCAAATGACAGTGAAGTTTGTTTTACTGAACACAATGTGATTTTTAAATTCACTGCAACTGTAAACAAATTAAATAGACCATAGTCAATGGAAAGTCAGGACAGGACTCAGCAACAGTTATTTAGTTAGACCGACCAGAGCGAAATGTTTGCTCCTATCTGAAGATTTCTTGAGTCATAAAGCACAAGAGGAGAGAGTGCAGGGTTAGGGGTCAGGATGTAAGCAGTATGGGTAAACTGGTTTGTACATTGTGAGCTTACATCTAAAATAAAGTTGCTACACCAGCTGCATCACTAGATCAGAAATATGACCTCAGCAGTACCATGAGACTGCAGCAAGTTTGCTGAACCCGTTTTTGACTCGGGATAAAACGCTGGCAAATGTTAATTTTCAAAAGTTAAAGGTCAAAGTATGTGTTGAACTTTGGATTACAGAAATTTGTATATTGACCCCAAGACCTGTAGTTGCATCACTCAACTAACCTCTGTTGCTTTGACTAGCATTTTAAATGAGATACTTGCTAATGGTGAAAGACCAGTCAACTACTCATGTCTTCGAACAGGCACCTTGAAGGCAACGGGCTAGAGTGTAAATTATTCAAGACTGACTTGAGCTTTTTGACCTCAATGAAACCTTATTGAATCTTGCCTCATGGCATGAAGGAATGTTATTGCAATACTCACATTTTATCAAGTTTCTTGTATTATGAATTTAAAACATTGCTACATAAATGCCCCCAATGTTGAATTCGAGCGGTCTATTTTCCATGTAAAATGTCACAAATGCCTTTGCCAGGGAAGATAATCATGTAAGTGCTCTTTATACCCCTGAGAATAATGTTTCCTTCAGCTCTCAGAATTAATTGAAGTGTACTGAAAGATGCTGTATGTTCCCAGCTCGGCTTCATTCCTAGTGCGTCAAATACTGATGCTTTCTCCCGTCCCTTGGTGTTTTAAACAGAGATTCATGTAAAACGCTTCAAGCTTGTGGAAATTTTCAACCTAAACGCATCAGTTTAATATTAGATGCTGGAAAAGCAGCAGGAACAGTGAGAAAGTCTCAAGAGAGGCAGAGGTCAAGTTACGGTTGGGTGCCACATATACCACTGTTGTAAAGGAGACAGTGCATCAATGAGATGCCCGGGGGTGTGACATAAGTGGCATAATTAGACACCTGGAAAAGAGAGCATGTTTGTGTTCCTGCTGTTAAACTATAACTTCTTTTTACTGTGCTTTTAAAAGGGGTTTGCTTCCTGAGCACTAATATACATTCTAAAGGAAATTTAAATAAATAAATTTGTCCAATTAACAGAAATTCTTAGACCCCCTCCACTCACAAACATGTTTTTCTTATGTTTCTAACCACAATGACTTGAATCTGTGCAAAGTTTGTCTCTCCAGAGTCTTTTGACATTCCTCTCCTGCATACGACCCCAAAATCTAAGATATAAGAGTACACAGATCAAGCTAGAGTTGTTACATTACAATTTTAATATTAGGCCGAACACCTGAAACCTTCAGTGCAGAGGGAATTTGTCAGTACAGAGAGTGAGAGTTTGCATATTAGTACAACCACTAATTCTGTTGTAGCCATTGCCATTTACAAGCTCTTAAGCTTACAAACAACATTAAGAACAAAACAAAACAGATGCTAATGTCACTTTCCTTTCTGTCGGTCTGCTACTACCTGATTTTGGTGCACAGTGGGCTCCTCACCTTGGTCTGCTTCGGACTGAGCCTTTAACATGTATGAATCCAGTATTTCATTTGAAGCTAGCTGTTGACCATATTGATAAACACTGCTCTTTTTTAATGGATAAACTAGCTAAGATAAGATAAGATAAGATAAGATAATCCTTTATTCATCCCACAACGGGGAAATTTACATTGTTACAGCAGCACAGTGGATAGAACAAGCAAAGAGCATAGGAAATACTAATTA
>JAPZDY010000004.1:2685732-2705817 GCA_029783645.1 Ctenochaetus hawaiiensis | reverse complement strand
CATGCACATGTGTACACTTAGTTTAAGTAAATGTATCATGATGTCAGCAGCTAAATTTTGAACTTTTCACACAAGAAAATGTTTAAACAAACACAACCTTAACACACCAATTGTCCTAAATAAAACATTAGAGTTAGGGTCATTTTCTGGTTACTGGACAAATTCAAATCCAATATGCAGGTGTTTGGTACATTTATTTCACTTATTTGTAAGTAACTTGGAGTTTTTAATGTTAATTGTATGAGTTAATTGTGAATTCCAGTTCTTTCAGAGTCCGTATTCTTGTGCACAGGTTACCTTGGAAAACTGAATTATTATAGATAGGTTTAATTGTTCATTTTTTATTATATACACCCGTTTTTTTTAAGTCTTTTTATTATCAGCTATTTTTCACAATATTTTCATATGGTTCTAGCCTTAAATCGAAAATCTTTTGGCTTGGCTCTTGTAAGTCTCTCTTTTTTAAAACTTTTCTTCCTTCGCACATTGTGATTATGATGCAAGTTTTCTGTCCCCAGGCCACAGAATAGCTTCAGAGGCAAGAAGTACAAAAAATAGAAGAATAAAGATCATGTAGCCTCAACTTGCTTACATTAATTTTCATCATGAACTGGTTGTAGATGTATGGCTAATAAACTTGAGAAGATTTAGCTACAAGTCCCCAGCATCATATAGTTCATCTTTATGGTATAAAAAGAAACTTATTAAAAACTTTCTGACCAACAACTTTATTGTTTTGGCTCACTCTTACCATAACTTTTAAGCACTGCTCACCAAACACCACACATCCAACAAGAGCAACTACAACAGCAAAACAGTAAAGACCAAATAAAGTTAGTTGCAAATCAAACACATGAGGTGACTTGGTGTGAACAAAGTGAAACATTCAGTGGTTAAAGAGGAATGTCCCTGAGTTACAGGAGACCAAAAATGGAGCTGAAAGAGAGTGAATATTTAACCTAAATTCATCAGTTTGCCATAAATACAATAATATTAATGATCCAAATGAATGACTGGTTACTCAATCTACTGGATGTGCAGATAAGCAACCATTTGCTAACAAATTCTCCATATCACCATGTCAGGTGATGGCACATCAATGTGGTGTTCACAACTTGTTTCTTCTGCTCACAAGAGTGAAAAGAAAAAAAAAATCTGATGGATTAAGTTTACTGACAGGAACCTACGTTATTAAGACTTAGGTGTAATTAACTTGAATTATTGCATAATTGCAGTCTGAACTTTGCCTCAAAGCCTAATTTTCTATTGCACAGACTGAGTCGTGAAGTTCCATCCCCATGATATAGCTCTGTATGACTGTGATAAAGGCAAACCAGAAAAAAGGGAGCAAAGTGCTCAGTACAGGTTCCTTGAATAAATTATGGTAAACACATGTAAACACACACCTTGCTACCCTTCATCAGTCACCGCTGCCCTGTGCTTTGCTTCACGTACACATCAAGGCTGTGGAAGCTGCTGTTCAGCTCTTTTAGCTTCCTTAATTAAACCAACCATCACTTCTCCAATTTCGCCCCATTAAGGAGCTGTAAATCTAGCAAGCAGCTCCGACTAACAGCAATTTACCCACACAATGATGCAACCAGCTTATATTGGCCTTGCAGCCTAATCAGCTCCCATGAATAAATCAGAGGCTGGAGGAGGAAGTGGGAGGGAGGGTAGAGATGTGTAAGCATGTATCTGGTTGCTTGTCAGGATGTGCGTGACTCGTTAGTTTTTGGTGTTGCTTATTGGTTAAGGGAATAAATGTGAGGTAATGTTGATGACAGAATGTGTCTCTGGCCGAACAGATGCAGGGAGGAGGAGGAGGAGTGCAAACAGAAAGTGTCAAACATATAAGAACTTGTTTTGTTCGTTGTTTCCCTGCAGTTATTTTTTGTTTAGTATCTGTCGGTTTTGGCCAGGAGCAGGCTCTGCAATGTGTATTGTACAAGAGGGCCTGTTTACAGAAGGCCAGCCAGAATGGATGAGAATCTGCTTCTAGAGGGGAGACGGCAGCCATAAGTGAGCTCACTGTGTTCAAGATGCTCAGTGCTGCTTTGCAGTGCAGAGTCTTCATATGTTTTGTGCTCCCACTGTTTCTGATGTCACTTTCTGGCTGATATTTTCTATATATCTATACAAGAAAAAAGTATTTCTATGTATAAAAATAGATCGAATTCAAGTTTACACAAATGCAAGCGCAAGCATTAGGATACAATTTCCAGCATATACCATGACTTACTGATATAAACAGTTAAATGTAGGCAAACACTCATATTTATAAAAAACAACTTATCCAGTTGTACTAAAAGGTTAAAATGATAAAGGCTGAGAATATAATGCATTTAATGAGTTAGAGAAACTTAAATAGATTAACAATGTCACAAATGTTTCCACTGCATGGAAACTCACTTACTGTGGAACCAGCATGTTGTACATGTTGTACATAGCATAAAGAAATGGGAATATACTGAACAAATATTTAGATTTAATATTTTTTGAAAAAAAAAAAATATTAAGGTCCTTATAAGAAGCTTTTTGACACATTTTTTTGCTAGTTTTAATGTAAGTGTTGACATTTGTATGCAAATGGATTATTTATTATATGTATTACTGTATTTTCTTTTCTGCTAGTCAAACAGAGAGGATACATTGTGGTGGTTGAAAACTGGCCTTGATAAATGTTGTAATACACACCACAGCATGACTGAGAAATGTATCCCTCTGTAACATTTTCATTACAGGGCTTCATCAAGTTTCATAAAGTAAAATCATTCATCATTGTTCTTTTTGGGCTGTTCTTGGGTAAAACCAAAAAGGCGTGGCCAATGCAGTCATTACAGTCATCTATTATATCTCCCATCATGCATTGTGAATGTTTCCATCAATCATATTTCCCATGGTGCACTCTTAAGAGTCCAAATATTCAGACAAATCAGGTTTAATGTACGCCCTGCCTGTCAGGTATGAGACGTGCATTTGAGCAATGTGTTTCCTTTGTTTAGGTATGTGTGTGTCACTTTGTGTGCGTGTACGTGTGCATGTGTGTGTGTGGAGTAAATCTCTGTGTATATATTTGAATATCTGCTTTTAAGATGAGACAGAGAGATTTAAGATAACACCTGGGGGCTAAATGTAAAAAGCACCTTTCACAACTGCATTTAAGATGTGGGAAAGGATAAGACAGCTTTATAAAGCGGCGACACAACTCAGCCATACTTCTTGAAATCTGTTCTCTGTGTTTCTGCACATCACTGCACTATTTGTGGCAAAGAAATACTGCCTGGAACCCCGAGCTGAGATGACTGAAGAGATAGTTTGATATCTTCCACCAACACATCCTCTACTTGCCTTGTGGTACTGTAAAGTCCAAACACACCTCAAGTAAATTATATCTTTTTTTTTTTTAAACAATAGTGAAGCAAGCCTGGCTGCAAGCAGACTAATTTATTGTTGAGCAGAAATGTACTGCACTATACTGAGATATTGTGTTAGTGATATGAGAGTATTGGCCAGCTCTGATTAACTGTGGCACACTGGTCACCCCATACACTTGATAATGAGAAAACTAGCTGTGCACCTACTTCTTACAATAAGTCAGCTAAGGAGAACAAAGCATCATATTTTTTCATGTTTAAAAATGTCTTACATATAAATAATTTACAGAGAGTTTTAGCATTATTATATTTGTTTTTATGCCATTTATGAGTAGGATCAATTCTGATGATTTAAGCACATTGGCACAAGTCAAACAAAGGAGGACCCAAAAACAAAAACACCAACTCAAGGAGTAAATAACTAAAAGCAAGTTTTATTAAAAAAAAAGAAGCTGACAACAAAACAAAAACTACAGGAGCAAAAAGGCAACACATAATGATCCAAAACCTAAGGACATTCAAAAACTAAAATAAAAAAGCAAATCAGGAAGGACATGAAAATAAGGCAGGATGGAGACAAATACGCAGAGCCAGATAACAGAAATAGGATCAGGAAACAAAGATAGCGCAAGGGGAAGGACAACAGATGAACTTAAAGAGGGGGAACAGAGACCTTATGTGCACTGTGAGTAATGAACACAGGTGAAACACATTAGGACAGAGCAGGTAATCACAAGGGAGGGAAACCTGACAGGACACTGGGAAATGAAAGAGACAAAACAAGTGTTTGCAAAATTAAACAGAAAGTAAAGGACAGTAAACACTGGGGGAAACAAAAGAAACAGGACAGTATGTGATATGTGTCATACTTTACATGTGAAAGAAAATATACAGGTGAAAACAACAACATCTTTTATGAGACTTGCATACAGGCATGTAGATGCAGCATCCAGTAGCTCCAAGAATAGCTTTTTTTTTCATTTTTATTTGCTTTTTTCCCAGCTCAGGTTGCAGGACTCTGTCAGTGGGAGGAGGGATGAGCTGTATGTTTAACATCAGTGATGATGGCTCAATGGAAAGTTAAAGTCAGCAGACATTACTCACTATCTCAGAGATTATCAGCTGATGTTTCTCTAACCTATTCTGCTGCATTGCACCCTTTCCAGTTGAAATCAGGTGATGCACTTTATTAGTTTAGTTAAATTAGTCAGGGTGTTACTACTAAAATAAAATACAGAATTTTTCTAAACTTCATCTTAAATACAAAATTTGCTTTTATAATCAGAATTAATGCTACTTTCTAGCCACATATAGTCCATTTATTGTAATTGTTTATTAGAGTAAAGAGGAAGAGAGAAGGTTGGAGAGCACAGGAGAGGGAAAGAAGAGGAAGAGAGAGAGAGAGAGAGAGAGAGAGAGAAAGAGAGAGAGAGAGCAGGAAGAACGAAGTGAGAAAGTTGACAGATAGTGAAGTTAAGATTGTTATACTGGTGAAAAAGTTACTGGTCAACTGAGAAAAAAACAACATCCCTACAGGTCTCATTCTGTAATTTCCTTTGTTGAATTTTATGCATAAAAGACAGACATTTCACATGTGCGAAAGTATATATATTTTTTAAAGATAATAATAATGCTGTTGAGATTGGGTCCGGTATGAACACGCTGATCGTTTCTTCACAGTGCCTCCTGTCAGAATTCAGTTTTCTCAAGTATTGGTTTGTTTTGCCATGACTGTAGAAATAGCAAACATAATCGCTGCCTGGATCATGTTTGCAGGCTTGAGTGAAGGAAGAGCTGCATTTTTGTGCTGAATACCAATATAAAGACGGTCATGGTAGATGCTGCTTGTGCAAAGTGCAGGATATTGACAGAGATTTATGTTGACATCCTGAGACCCATGTGACTTTTACTAAAAGAATTTATAATATTTATCATATTGAAATTATTTCCTAACCTAGTTATTTATTAAAAACATTATTGCTTGCTTAACATGCAAGATGAGAGAATGCTTGTCATATGTAATCTAAAGCCATGAACCTTCCCCAACCTTACCTGGACACTGTGTCCCAAACCTAAAGCATGCTGGAGGCTTGTGCAGGCTTTGAACTCAGATCTAAACCTTCCTGCAATAAAATATCTGGGCAGCAATTATTTTTTTCATCTCCAAAGCAAAAAGCACATTCTATAGAAGACAGGGATGAACAGAGATGTTTTGGTACCAGTGCAAGGTATGTGTTGCATAAGGTAACAGTGGGGATAATAAGTCCTTAAGGAGTCAGCCCGGTCATTTAATGATTTTCACAAATAACTGTCATGTTGATGTATTTTTAGTTGTTGCAAAACAAAGGCTGTTTCTCAGTATTGAGTAGGTTATTGCTATAAAACACATTGATGCTTCACAACATTTCCTCTGTTTCCTTTTCTTCTTTTCAACCTCTAGGAGAATTTGACATACAGTGTTGCAGTGCACAGCAAGGGATGTTATATTTTTATATATACCGAGGCAAAACAATCAGTATGTCTAATGTTACACAGACACAACCTAAATGCATTTCCTACACTTTCCTCTGCCCATGTTGAGGCTCGATAGTGATATAGCACTAAGATGATCAATACATTAAATTGGCGCCCTGAGTATAAAGGTCTGGAGGAAATGTCTCATGTTTCTGGACTGTACTTTCCCTGTTTGGGATATTTTTTTTCTATTGAATTTGTCTTCCTTACAGACAAGAAGCAATATAGCAAGCTGTACTTTTGTTTCCAGTGTGGTTGCCCTTTTGGTCAAAGAGGTTTAGGAAATATCAAAAAATAAGGCAAAGTCAGCTGATAGAATATTTTTTTTGGGCAATGGTCTAGTCTGATTTAGAAGCTTAAAGTTAATTTGTAACTAAGGGCACTGATGATAACCAATGAAATATTGATATTTTGTAACAATGCACAAATTTGTGTAAGTAATACAGTGTAAGTTGTGGTAATGCATCTAATGCTGGTTGCTACTTGTGTGAGAGTTGTTCTTTTTCTACATTTTTTTACAGTTATGGTTACAGACTCTCAATCCATCTCCCTACTTTATGTATAACACAAAACACAAACACAAAATAATTAAAGAAAACAAATGAAAGCTTTTTGCAATGAAGTCGTCCAACCTGACACCTCATAATTCCAAACAAGTAGTGTAAGCTCAGGGTCGGAATCGCATTGCCTTAAGCAAAAGAAAATCCACATACCTGAGAGTAAACTGTCACAGAGGACGTTTGGGAGGATAAGCTACAGTGGCAGCAGCTGCTGAATGGGCTAATGTAGGAGGAATGGATAACAGGGGACCTATCAACCCTACAGTTTTGAGCACCACTCTGAGAACATGTGACGGGCTCAACAAAGACTCCCCTGATCTCTTCTGTGTGTTTATTTCACCCTGACATCCTATTCAACTACACCTTCCTGCTGGAGCTTAAGCACTGCAAAATGTGTCTGACCGTGCGTGTTGGTGTTATAACCATTAAATAATCTCTCCCTTTAGTATTATATTTGTATATAATTGTATGTATTTGAATATAAGTGATAAAGAAAATGTTACTGTTTGCTTAGATTAACTTAAAACTAAATCTACTTCTTTTTATTAAAAAATAAACAAATAAAATATTATTTTTAATTCCAGTCCTATTCTTTTGTGGTCATTCAGCAAATTTGTTTTGCAATTCAGCAATTCTGTTCTCCAAAATCTTAGAGACATCTGTTATGATGCCTGGATTCAGAGGCAATGTCATATTCATCCCCTGACAGACACACAGGGAAATCTACATTGTGATAGGCTATATGATCACCTTATTAAGTGAAGAAAAACCGAACCAAGAAAACTCAGGGCAACTGCAGGGCATCTGGTGGTCAAAGATGCAAGTAAGATGAGACCTAAAGAGGCCTACTAGATGGACAACTAGAAGAGCTAGCTAAATTTCCAGCAGATGTGATGTGCAGATGGTTATAAGCTTCAGCTGAAATATTTTCAAATAAGGTGAGAAGAGGTAGAAGTACCTAAGGTTTAATGTATTTTTTTTTTATTTTGAAGGGGTTGTGTTTAAGAAAAAATGCACTGTTAAGTCAAAACAGTATAATCACCTGGTAATTAAGTCTTTGTCCTAACTGCTGTCCTTGTCAGAGGCAGCTTCACTCAACTGTCTCACAGACCTAAAAAAATAAAATCTAATGTCCATTTAATCTAATCTAATTTAGGATAAATTTATCTAAGCGGTCTAATATCACATGCAATGCCTCATTGGCCTGTAAAGGGCCATGAAATCAGAGTGTGAGAGAAAGTCGCTCCATGTTATTCTAAAATGATCTCCGCTCTTGTCCGGTCTAAATTGCAAGTCATGAGCTATTTCTGGCGGAAGCTTTGTCAGCAGTCCTGGGCTGAAGAAACGCTCCCTGATGAGCCAGGTTATACTGCTGATGCCCACCTTCCCTGGAAATGACTATTCAATATAACAATTCTACCGCCTCGATAAGTAACACCTAAATTTTAAAAACCTCTCCTCCAAAGCATATTTTCCTACCAGCTTGGATTGCATGAAAAAAACAAACTAGGAGTGTATACAGATACAGCACTGTGAATTGGACAGCTTGTGCATGACAGGGCCTGGGCATGCATGTATTAGGGGAGCAGGAAACATTGTTCCAAGCAGTGTTTCAAAGCTTTGAATATTTGGACACTTTTGGATGCATAACGTATGTGGATTCCAATTTTTTTCTGGCTTAGCCTACACAAAAACTAACATAATGAAAATGTTCGTCTTGGTTGCTTTTCAGTGTACCATATTCCTGTCCATAATGCCTGAAACTGTGATGATTTTTATAACAATTTGAGGATTTTTGTGATGTCTACAGCACTACTGAAGTATTGTTTGATACAGGATTTCTCCAAGAATATGACTGAGCAAAGCACTAATTAAAAGAGATACATTAATATTTAAAAACTCATTTTATTACTGAAAAAAGTGTAATTTTTTTTGCTGATGTTTTTGTAGACACAATCAACTTCCTATTTCAAGGCTCATCATCACCCCAGGAAAGGAAGAGTCTTTTAATATTGTTTCCTTTTTCTCAAGTTATTTTTTAATGATTTTAGTACATGCGAAAATTGTAAATACATTGTCTATATTATTATTATTTTATTATCTCTCTCTCTCTTTTTTTAAATTTCTATTTTTGTTTCATTTTTATTATAATTCAATCACTTTTTGCCCTTTGCTTCTAACTCTTGAGTTGCCATAACAAGTAAATTCTCCAGTGAAGGATCAGTGAAAGTCTTTACTGTCGTAAATCGTAAGCTACAAATATTTTGCTACTTTTAGTACATTTGAAGTTTACACATTTCAGTACATTATTTATACAGCTGAAGATTTAAAGACAGTAAATTTGAATTGACAACTTCAAAACACATTCACATTGGTGAGCAGCTAAAAGTGATGTTCTGTGAGCAAAAAGATTAAAACGCTCCATGTTTTACCTGCTGTATGCGAGAACAATTGATATGAGACATAGCGATCCAAAAAATCAGCTGGTTCTCATCCACAGCTCTGTGCCATTCCTGTTGTTCCATTTTGTTTGTGACTGCACCTGTTACAAAATAAGGTACTCTAATACTGGGATTGTAAATTGTTTTTTTGGTAAACTGGTTTTCCCCCAGAGTCAGTCCATCAAAGTTAAGCACCTGCAGCCAGATGGCCCAGATTTAATGTTTGTTTATAAGCCCTTTTTTAAACTTTCCTTTTTTAAAAGTCTGTTGTATATTTATTCATCAGTATACTACCTTTTTTATTCTAATTTATGATACTTAGATATTTATTAATTGTTCTCAATTTCAAGATAAATTTCTCATGATTAGTCATTTTTATAGAACATTTCATCTCTTTGAGACTTTAAACACTATTACAGCAGCAAACGACTACTTTCTATTTAAAGATTTAATGTACTTATGGCATCATGAGCAGAAAACATCACACCTCCTTTGTGCTTGTTGCTGTTCTTTGCTTTGGTAGCTGGGCTTTCCCTTTTGCGGGTTAGTGTGAGTGAGTCACTCTTTATGACACTCCCTTGGCCCCCTTCCCACAATAATGAAGAGACTAGGAAGTTGGCATGTCATATTTGTGATATATGTGATGTTTTAGGAGGCTAACATTAGCAGTTATGCTAGAAAGGTATTAATTACAGTACATGAATTAAAGTTACCGGGCAGATTGAAGAAATAGTTCCTTATCAAGCTAAATATGTATTAATTATACAAATTTTTCATGCAAAAAAAGCAAAAATTAAAAGAAAAGCAAAACCAAACCAAATTTGTGTTACCATCTGCTTATAATAGATTTATTTCAATGCTAAATTAAATATTTCATCAATTTTATTAACCTTAGCTTGAAAATAAAATATTGCTTTGATAATTGTGGCAAGACTTTAAATTTAAAAATGTCCGCTTGTTGTATATAAACGGCAGTAAGAAACAAATCAGCTCCTTTATTTTGTGTCAGTGTCATTTTAGATTATTAAACTCTGTCCATGTCATTGTGTGATGTGATTTCAGGTGCAAACAAAATCTCAACAGTTTGAAACAAATGTTAATCAGACAAAATAATATTGGTACAGATTTTAACCACAAGATTAAAAAATACATGATCATTTCAGTAGTAGAATGTGACTTAAAGACTTAATAATCACAGTATTTTAAAGTGATGGAAATAGATCTGTTTTTCCAACAGATTTTAATTTTCTTGTCCATAAATCTTTCCAAGATGGCCCCAAGACCTTTAAAGGATGACTCAAAATGAAGATTATCTGATCTGCTGCCTCCATGGTTTTGGCAAGTAAGATCATTTTCACAGCCTAAAGTTTGGTTAAGTTGGCTTTGACATAAAAAGGGTGAGACTTACAGACAACTTATTGATGGGATAGTTTTGGCTACTGTCATCCTGCATCATCAGTGCATTATCAGGACCCACATGATTTACAGCAGGTCAGCAGCGGGTCATGCTGCACTCACTGAAGCTTTTTTAAGCTGGAAAATAAGCTATAACATACTTGGTTATGTTAGGAAACACTAATAGTCATGGTACAAAGAAACCAAGGTGACTCTAAATAGGAGACAGGATGCAAATCGTGACCTTTGCTTTGCATGTCACACAGTTTGTGAGCTAAACCATTGTTAGAAAAACTCAAACATGTTTGAACAAAACACCTTTAAATATTTACACAAGAACCACTACAACGCTGGCTGATATTCACTATGGATCATCTTAACTGTCAAAAAACATAATGGTCAGATACTGACTACTGTGAGGGAACAGACTGTCTGTGCCTTTTAGCAATACTAAAACAGATAACCTCCTTAACCTCTCGGCTGTACTTGAACATAAAAAAAGCTAGCAACTGATCATAAACTGCAGTTTTTTAACCTCTAATACTTCATATTGGTAAAACTAATGGAGGTGGCAAGGTTAAGACACAGCCATTACATTAAGCTGCATAGAGACTTGAATCGTACACTCATGTTTCACCCGTTCCAGCATGTAGGCGGCATAAAATATGTCCTCATTTGAGCCTTTTCCCCTTCCTCTCACTGTGTTTTTAATGGCAATAGTGAGGCAGATGAAGCCAGGAGGCTGACTAGGGTCCTGAAAATGATGTTTCCCCTCCATTCCTGTGTAAAACTGATAGAAGATTCTGGAAATGCCTGTGGATATAGATTCAAATGGTGGGAGGGCAGGGAGTTATGTAAGAAGGCAGGGAATGAGAGAGATGGCCTGAGCCAGACAAAACAGAGA
Organism: Ctenochaetus hawaiiensis; assembly: GCA_029783645.1. NCBI lineage: Eukaryota > Metazoa > Chordata > Actinopteri > Acanthuriformes > Acanthuridae > Ctenochaetus > Ctenochaetus hawaiiensis. The sequence continues at coordinate 2,694,626 of JAPZDY010000004.1, read as the reverse complement.
GATGAAAAGAGAAAAACAAAGAAAGTCAGGGAAAGTGAGGCAGCAGACAGACACAGCAAAGTCGCTGCCACCACAATCTTCTAATACATTTTGTATGCTTTTTGAATTTAAGAAATGAGTTACAAACTTCTTCCCTGTGGGCCAAAACTTAATGATCCCTCAGCCAAGAACGAAAGAGCCAGGCGATTTCTCTTCCCTTAACATCCATGTCCATTGTAGAGGAAAGCAATCACAGTCTCTGTGCTGTGCAGCTGAGCTGAGGACTAACTGCTTTCATTAAGGGTCAGTTCAGTAATCACTGCAGCCGTTAATGCTCAGATAGCAAACCTTCGTCTTTGTGGAGTAAAGTTTTCTCCCTTTAAAGGTGGCCAGTCTTTCTGTTAGAACTCAGTATATCGTAAAATTTGGTTGTAACCTACATGTAGTGTCATAATATATGCTTATACCATTGACTTTATGGTGGGATGATGTGTGTGATGTGCTTGTTATTAGCAGAAGAAGTCAAAGAGGATGGTTCAGACATCCTTCTGACATCCTCAGTAACACTCTGATTTGGCAGTTAGGAACAATAAACAGCTGAGGATCTCATTTCTCCTGGAAAATCAAATTTATTGGACTGTCACTCTGACCTCTCATAACAGAAAACTGGACATGCTTAGCTTTATGCCTGCGAAAAGATGCACCATTATAATAACACACATACCTCTTCCTTCAAAAAATATATATACCCTTCTGTTTCTCATCATGCCTCTTTTGGCATCGACAGTGTAAGTGTAAAGCTCAGTGAGGAGCTGGGACGCATTCACACATCTTTTGTGTTATTTGCTGTTATCTGCAAAGGAGTTGCGGCATTTTTGTGATAGAATCAGGCTTTCACCATCTGAAGGGACAGGCATGCCTATCTGCATTTGTAGGATAGCAAGGAGGAACACTATCACTGTCAAATGTCCTGTGATCTGCCTAAGTCTCCTGTCAAGGGCAATATTTTCTAAAGCCTTAAGAGGAAAGCAAGAGGAGAAGGAGCACTGGAAGTTCAGAGGTCAAAGTTTTAACTCAGAGCACTTGAATTACAATATCCTCAAATAGTGAAATGGATTTTTTGCCCAAAGACACCAAAAATAAAATGCCTACCCCACAAAAAACATTGAGTTGAAAGAGAGCTTAACGGTTCAATATGGAAAAAATGATGGGGTTTGTTTCTTTCAAGTTAAAATACAATATCTTTTATGATGAATTAACAAGATGATTAGTTTGAAGACTGAACAGGTCTGTATGCTAGGGTTAGCATGCTAACTTTAATAGATATCTCTGCAACCAGCCTGCTCTCATTCCTGGCACGTCAGATACTAATGCTTTGTCACCCTTGGGGTCTCATATAGATGCAGAAGGTACCCTCTAGTGTCTGTATCAGACACACTGGGCTTTCAGTTAACCCCATATAAATGCATCAATGTCAACAGTTCATAGCGACTGCACCAACCTTCAAAGTAAAAAGAGCAACAGAGTCCTAGAAGAGTTTGATGTCGAGGTTGAGAGTTTGGCTACACACACAGCTGTCACGCAGGAGTCTGGATGCAAGAGTGGTGCCAAATGAGTAATCTTTTTTTAAACCCATCCAACCAAATATGATGTTTTTGAATGTTTCTAAATTTTGGCTTAAACAACACCCCCTTTAAAGGGGCAACAAAATTATTTGATAATAAATAATGACACATTCCACATTATATAAAGTTCATTCCGTCCTTTGTTATCATAAAAAGTCTCAAATAGGTCAAATTTAAAAATGAAATCTCATATTAAATATTACTCTAAATTACATTCAATACCAGACACTATCTCAAGGACTTTCTCTTTTCCCTCTACATGACTGCATTCATTACTGGAAAAATAAAAGCTTCCTGAACCTCTTCTCTCCTTTTTAAAAGACGGTGGAGAAGTACCTTGTTTTCACACAATCATTTTTCTCACACAGCACACCAGACACTTTTGTTTCTGTCAAAATAAGGTACAATACAACTAACAACTAAAGCTAAGGTGGACTAGTTGTATCTTTAGGCTACTGCTTTTCAGAGGCAGCAGCCAGCAAATTAAGCTCTCTATTTCTGATTGCTCTCCCTTTATCCCCCTGCTTTTATCTCAGTCATCCCTCGCTCTCTTACTGTGACCCTCTCTCTTCCTCTCTCTCAGAGGCCATTTCTCATTGAGCATCTAGAACAGAGAGGTGTTTGTTTCTCGTTAGCTGCTGGCTTCATCCTCCAGGGGGACTCAGCTGTTTTGTAGCTATGCAGGACACATGATTGGAGTTGGCATGGCAGCACTGCCAGGGGCGCTGTGCCTCCAGCATCACAGAGCTCTTCCTGCGCTGATAGAAGTGACAGTGGCCAAAAACGCTCAATATTTTCACCTAAAAGTCCCTAATTTAAATAATAACCTGTTGTCAGGTCTGTCTGACATGCTGTTATGCATCTTTATATTTTGTGTAAACATTATGCATGGCATGTTGGTTTCATCACCAAGTTTCTAAAGGTGACTTTAATTTTCTAAGTGGCCAACCTTTCCTCTTTGCTTTTGTTCTCTCGTTATTGCCTCCTTTCTCCTCTCTTATTCTGAGGATCAGGAGTTGGCATGTCAGTGCTGTTCTGCACCCGCTGTCCCCCCAAGGTTCAGCACCCAACCCACCTGCTCATAATTATTTAACACCACAGTTGCCCTAGAAACATCTAAAATGCATTTGTGCTTGTTTGAATTGTAAGTTATGAATCTACAATGCTCTTTGCAACATTGATAAACAGCAGTGGTTTTCCTTCCCTTTTGCTTTTTATTTCTATTCTTTATATAACCAGGTAAAAGTCTCATTTGCTAAGGTCTTTCTCAAAGTCCAAAAAGGCAGCATTTAAAACTGCCATGACAGTAACAACATTTGAGAATAGGAAAATGTTAATCATGACGTAAAGAAGCATAAAAAATAACTCCTTAAACTGAAAATGATACATTTTAGAAAAATGGCTATAATTTAAAACAAGAACTAACCAAGTCCTGTTCTAAAAGGAAGAGGCAGCATGAAAACACTCGCCATGTTGGTAAAGAATAAGCTTTCCACTTTTGTATATATTGTAGTCAATCAGCAGGCGCTTCTGCACAAATAATGTTAACCACTAAACACTAAAGTACATTAGTATGCAGAGGAAGGAACCCAGTAAGGTATGTGGACATTCTCAGTCATCCATATCATTGTTATCTCATGAAGGCAAAAAGCTGATATGAGGTGTTTCCTTTTGTGAGAGTAGAAAAATCACAGAAAAAACTTTAGAGAAAAGAACATATATTAAGGTATTTTAAAAAGGTTAATGTATAACATTGACCATCTCACTTACAGGGATGGAATAAATATTATATATATTGAATACTTTGATACCAATACTTCAATTCCACAGTTGGCCGAGACTCTAAGGTTGGTAAGTTGTTAAGTCTGCCATTGGAAAACAGCATGAACTCAGATCCTGTACATGAGTTATCATAATAAATTTATCAAGGCATTTCAGATCTAAAAATACATTCACCAGAGATTTTCAGCCAACCTAGGACACTTTTTATTCATCAGAAATGCTTATGATTTGTACTTTGCCTACAAATTCTAGTCAGGGAAAGATTACAAAGATTACTCACGGAAAATAATGTCCCAGTCACAGCCTTCATCTGTCAGTGCAAATGGCTCTTTGGTCACCACATGACTCCTGTGTGGAAAGACCGCTGTGTTAAAAGCCCCAGTAAGTGAATGTTTGAGTTTAGATTGTATTTTTTACAAACTGTGTTATCAATCAAACTACCCAAAAAAAAGAAACATTATTTTTCTACAAACAAAAACATATGCCAATAGAATTAGATGTAAACATTTCTAAGAGCTTAATTTTCAGCTGCTGCTTGATTTACCACCAATGAGCAAAGTTCCCTCGAGTAATTTACAATTGCACCAAACTGTGTTCTTAAAAAAGTGTAAAATGAGACAAAAAGTGCAGGGAAATACTGAAGGGACATTGCAAAACAAAAATGGGTACAATTAAAAGAATAGTTGAGGGAGTTCACAGGTTCACAACACCACTGCATACATAAATAAGAATCACATTCCTTGGTGGATTAAATGCCACTGCTGCTCAACTGAAAAATCCTTTCAATGTAAAAGGCTTCATGAACTTGGCACCTTTATGCAGAGCAGACAACTGAGAGAAATGGTCAACTGAATTGATTCTGTGGACATTTTATTTCTTTTAGTGCTGCTGTATTCAGTTCAGGTTGCATTTTGCTGTTATGAAGAGTTTTTTCTGGTGCAGTGATGATTGACCTTAGAAAAAAAAAACATCTGTGCTTTTAACTAAGAGAAAATTAAATATATTCTGCTCTTTTGGTGCTGTCTTCTACACCTTACTTGGCTTGACGATACTTTATAGGTAATGTGTGTGCTATCCCTGGAGTATATGATGGAAACCAATATAAAAACTTTTTCAAAAATGCATGTCCAATGGATTCAATGCTCATTTTCTATGTTTTTCTTTTACATTGTTTTGGAAATCCAGTGGTCACTTTTCTTGGTAGTTTCTTGACACTTTGTGGTTCAACTTTATCCCTAAGCAGACCTTGACTCTAAACCTCTAAAACCCTCTAACTATATCTGCTTTTGTCTTATGTGCCAACAAAGCTCTTTATCCATTGATCTGTCTACCTCGAGAGGTTTTTACAGTCTATCCTGCCTCTTCCCCAGTAGTTTGAAGAAAAGTCATAGGAGAGTTAGAAGGTAGTGTAGCACTTGATTTCAGCTGAAAAGTGTTAAAAGCAGAGTCACCAAGAAGAGAGAATGAAGGGGAGAAAGAGACGAAAGAGAGAAAGTTTGAAAGGAAGGGCAAAGGGCGGAAGAGCTGGATCAGGGTAGAGCTTCAGAGGTTTGTCCACTAGAGTAAAATAAAAGAACACAAAAAGGGTAAGAAACAAAAACTTAGAATACAAGAGCTGCTGTTTCTTCAAATTCACCATCAAATTAACATGAAATGTTCGAGGATAGTTCAAGGCTGTTTGAATGGTTATGTAAGGACGATGTCCTGAAAAGGGATGCCTTTGTACTTGTCCTGGCTCCTTGAACACATTTTACTGGCAAAAAATGAAACACACATAGAACTCATAGTACATTCACAAAAGGTTCTGACAGAAAAGGGTTGTCAGATTCAAACAAAGATGGAGGATCGTGCTGCTAGACTTTCTTCTCAACTTAGGGAGTCTGTTTGTTTAGAGAATTCAAAGGGTTTACTCTATTGTTGCTGCAGTGTCAAAAAGCAGGTCAAAAAACTAGAGTTTTGATGTCTGTTTTGAGGCAGCACTTGTGCATGCTGACCACCAAACTCTCAATTTGGTTTGAAAAGAGCTAAAACTGGCCTGAGTGCTGGGACTTTGGGCTCCTTCCATAAACCACTCATACAAACAGATGATTTCTTATAGACAAGAGATTTCATTTATATTTTCTAGCAGAATTTTTGTATAGACATGAACAAAAGTCTCAAGTGGGCCAAAACTGTGCAGCCAGTTTACCAAATCCCCCAAAACATGTCATATTTAGTCACTACAGAATAGAGAGCAGCATTTTTGGGTTGAACAATTGCTACATATACATACTCATGAGCATGAAGTAGTAACCAAGAACTGACACAAAGGTTGTCCAGTGAAAAGTGTTTGTGTCTTACAAGGAGCACTTAAACAAACATGCACACCTCTCAGAAAAATAAAAAGTGAGGTTTAGGACTAGAAAATTAAATATTTTTGCATTAGGCCAGTTGTGTCAGTTGGTTCTGCAAAATCCAAAAAATGTTTCTTTGCCAAATCAGCATGTAGATGAATATCTGTATTTCATGCAAATGATTCGAGATGGTAGAAAATTTGAACATGTGTGCTGTAAATACTGTCAGCAGCTCCACTAATAATCTGGAACAATTCCGTTTCTCTGTCCATTACAGTGCAACTGACCTGATTTTTCCTTAGTCACGTCCACCCTCTTCAACACTGCAGCCATTTTATGTGAGGCCATCACAAAGCTCAGTGTGGTCCAATCTATTTTCTCATCTCATCCCTGATCAGTTCAGCTCAGCTCAGTGTTATTAGGAGTGGAATGAAAGCCCATGCACACAGCCACTTTACAACCACATCACTTGGAGAAAATGATTCGTCAAATGACTTTGGCAATTCTAAAGAGCCTGGGGAGAAGTTCCGCTGTTTGCATTGAGGGAAATAAGCAGCTATGACAGAAAGCCTCTCTTAAAGCTGCTTAAACCTGACACCTGGGAATAGTTTAGGTGATCAATTTCTCTTTTCCTCTTGTCTGCAAAGCAGAAAAAACAGCTTTTCACTGATTTCTGATAAGGCCCCATGAGCAACCAGGCAATACTTTTTCTCCTGAAAGGTGCTGAGCGGAAAAGGTATTTTTCAAAACTTTCTGCTGCACTAAGAAACCTGAGAGCATAGTGCATGCACTCTGCACACATACAAACACTGCAAAAGCTCCAGCACTCTTGACAAGCCAGTATCGAACAACTTTTACGGACTAGAGAAATGAATGACTTCCCTAAAGAAACATTTCCAGCTTTAGATCTTTACTGTAAGAATTAGGTGTGCCCAACATGCTAGTCTGTGTGTAATGAGTTCAGAGCACCACGCAGCAGTATTGTCTTATCGATCCACAAAGTGCAACGCCAGAAGAAAATCCAATACATGTGTTATTGATCCAAATAAATAGTGGTGGGACTCTGTAAGCCTGGTACATACTGCTCAAGCTAAAGAGACAGAGTGAAAGATGACTCTATTAGTGACTCTCTATGTTCCTGAAAGTTTCCATAAAACAGAACACAAAATTTAGTTGTATGTTTTCTGTAAAAACAGGCAGCCAAGAAGGGACATGTCGCAGGTATTAATCGTTGTTTACAGTACCCAATAGGGTTGTGTGCTGCCCTGCCATGCAGATTAGTTGCCTAGATGACTGGTTTCTCTTGTTAGCTGACTCTGCCCACTGAGAGCCTCCAAAGAACATGACCAGAAAGCACAAGAGCACCTATGAGATCACCAAAGTCCAGTTTAAGGATAGGTTACACCTTAATACAGTAAGGTGTTTTTCTTGCCATGTCTGGCTCATGATATCCTGGACTGAATTAAGTGATATAAATGCTAACTTTAGCTGACTATCTACCTAGCTACCCGCCGCTACCGCAAGTGAAGCTGTTCAATAGTAAACTCTGCACTACACTGTCTGTCAATTCAGCTGGTTTGCTGCTGACCCCAGTGCAGTTTGCAGCATTAAGTTAACAACTAGCAATTCTAGTGTTGTGTCTGTGAGAGCTGATCATCTCTGTTCAGTCGGTGAGTGATTGTATAAGTATGATTAGCAGGTTGGTGCTTTGTTGGGAAGCCAGCTGCTATTTGTGTATAAGTAGGGGAATACTGACTTGTGTTGTAAAGTGCTTTGATAAGTTAAAAGGCTGGCAAAGTGCTGTATAAATACAGTCCATTTACCTATCTACCCGGACTGAGCTGCCGTAGAACAACAGTGAGGGAAAATCCAAATATATTCAGTCTGTAATATATGATCAGAATTGACCCAAATTGGTTAATAAAGTTCTGTAGTTATAAACTAAAAGACTCATGCCGTGTTTTTGTAAAAGTTGTAAGACCATGTTCTCTTTAAACATCAGTGCTGCTATGATGACTAGCCCACAAAGTGTTCATTGGAGGCAAAAGTGAGGAAGACCCAGAGGACACAGTGACTCATCAATTTTTGTTTGTTTTCCACAAAATGACAAACTCTTATACACCATTAAGAATACCTATAGATTTTGGCTTTATGGTTACTTTAGGTAAATGAAATGTGTAAGGCTAAGCAGAAGAACACCCAGCAGCAGTAGAACCACAGTAATGTTTCATTACCAATGTATGATGGAGCTGATGACCTAGGGTGTTAAAAAGTGTGGTTGCAAGTTGTGATAATAATGATGGGTTGGTGGTCAGGAGATTCCTTTTAACTGTGGCATATTCCTCATTGATAATTTATGAGTAGATCTTTGAAGGCATTGAAGGTTTGTTGTTCACCAATTTGCTCTGAATCCTTCTTTTGTTCGAAGTTAAGGACTTTTCAGGTCCCTCTGCCTTTTCATCTTTTTGCTGATCTGTCCTTAAATTAACCTGCATGACTGTATTAGCATAAATTTAGAACTTTGCTGTCCAAGTCTATCTTTGACGAGGACTGACTGAACACGACTACCTCATTAATATTAACTCACTAAGATATCAGACTAAGTCTGTAGCATTTGGAATGGGATTCTTTGAACTGTTATCAGAGGAGCATGTTTGAGGTTACTTTATTCTTGTGGGTTCACTAATATGCTGACTAATCAAATTATCATAAAACTTTGTTCATATGTGGTGTCTGACATACATTTATCTGAGACTTTGAATGCATGACCCCGACTTTTAATCTTGGCCTCTGGCTAAAATTTCAGTTTGTCCCATACCCTTATGAATAAACTGATTTCTACAAAACATATTGCACTTTCTCTCAGCTGCTTACCATGCGACATGCTAATTCCCAATAATTTGGGCACTAAACATTACAGCCAAATTTCCACATCCAATACCAAAGTATATTGGTGCAGATTTCTGTCCAAATGAAAATGTGGTATGAAGAAAGAGAAAGAAAACTGTGTTAAAGTGTGTCAGTTTGATCCTTGGCTTCCCACAGGACACACCCTCGAGTGTGTCAATTTCGGACAAAAAAAAAAAGCTTTAAAAGGATAAGCTGAACTAAATACTGTCATGTCAGTAATTGCTCAAACATGCAGCAGATGCACAACAACTTTAAAATCGACATT
>JAPZDY010000004.1:2659993-2678542 GCA_029783645.1 Ctenochaetus hawaiiensis | reverse complement strand
CTAATAGAATAATTTTTACCTCCATTTTGAAAACCTTAGTTTCTTTCCTACCAACACAGAAGCCCTAATAACTTCCTTTAAGCCCTAAATGGACTGAGGCTAAAAGAGAGTGATTTGAATCTAATGTGAACCATTAAATACTTTCCAACATTTCAAATTTAGACTTTCCCTCGTTGTGGTGCTAGGAATAAAATCAGCAAAAGAGCAGTAATGTGTGTAGCAAATGGGCCTCATTATTAAGGCTAAGACATAATAAAGAGATACAGAAGTCTCGTGGTATAAATGTGCTCAATACAAAATTGGCTTCACCAGTAATGTCTGTCTACTCCCAAATGGTGTTGAGGATAAAATATTAAATGATAATAAAGAAACAATATGAACAAAGGTCACAAAAGCAGACACATTTGCCTGCTATGACACCTCAGAGGGAAATGTTACACTAACTAGCGTCCAGAGAATTAACACTTACAGTATGAAACTTATAAATTAATATCTAAAACAAGGATTTAAAGGAAACATTTTTGTTTAGTAATTCTCACCCTTTTTTCAAGTGTGGAAGAAATGTCTGCATTATGCTTTACGGTTGTTTGGGTCTGGTCATAAAACCTAAGGGCTGGTGGTGTTAACTTTTAACATTTTCAGAACATCAAGACAAAGATGCATGTGCTTTTTTTCAAACAAAATATTGTTTGGACTTAACATGGAAAAGCGTGCAAAATGAGGGCAGCTAAGAACAGTGAAAGAAAGAATGAGAGAGGCCTCTGTAATGGCAGTCAACAGTGGGTGATAACATGGCCCCAGCATCTCTGAGACATTTACAGTCCAGATTCAGTCTTAACCACAACAATCAAATCATCGGCTGCTCTGAGAATATCAAACACGTCTGATATTTACTGCCATCTACAGGGTCCTGAACTGTCCTGTGGTGCGTGGAGGATTACAGAGACTGCAGATATAGCCCAGCACCCGCTGCAAACAGAGGCCGCCTGACACCCATTGTTGCTCTGATTAGAATAACATATCACAGGCGGTCTTACAAGATTAGAAGCCCTAATGTCAGCAGAAATATCAAATGGCAACAAATCCTGGCAGAACTTTTGAAGGTTGTAAACCAGTGACTAAAAAGCACACGAAGCTATCGAATTCACATTGTTAGTGTCGCAGTTTTGGTTTGATTTTTCTCGGTAACAGTTTGTGAAAGCAGTGCTCCTTATCAGACATCTGATGTCAGAGCTTCACACTAGGCTTTGATCACACCAACCCAGGACATAAACAGATACACTACTCATTCTTCTTTTGCTGTTGTTGTCACACAGTAAGTGCTTAAGGCAAGTACGCTGTGCCAAGTCGTCACAACAGAAGACATTCTGAAGGATTCCTTGTCCTTTATCCTTAAAAGTCACTATAACAACACATGTTGTACATCATTTGTGATATTTTAAACCTGCTCCTATTTGATCTTTAGCCTATGTACAACAACCAGTCATCATCATGCTGTAATATTATCACTGTATTAAATTTGCTATGGTTGAAATGTTAGGCGTTCATTTAGCCCTTTTTCTGTCTCTACCAAATTCTGAGAAACATACCTAGCACCTTAGCTACTTATTGCTTTTAATGGTTATGAACTTGTTGCTAATTTTGTCTCTGCCAGCTGCCTGATGCTGTAAACAGTGATGATATGAGTGGATAGAGTGAACAAAAACAGTAAAGTTGCAGACTGTAAAACCTAACCCCTGTGCAGCTGAGCGAAACTGAGCTCATTCATCATGGTGGGCATTCTAACCCTAAGGATCAGATATGTATTAGTTGTTAGATGCAATGTTTACTCAGTATTGGTTTGGTTTCACGGTTTGAAATCTACTTGCTTATTGAATTTGCCTGAGTGAAGCAAAAACAAAACAAAAAAAAGAATCAAAACACATCCATTTGGAGAGAGAGAAATAGGGGAAGAGTGAAAGTGAGAGACAGATGGTTAAAGAACAAACCTTCAACAGACCTCAGAAACATCAGCTGCAGCTGCAGCAGGATTGAGTGGATGCACATTGTAACCTGAGGGTCGAGAGGAGTAAGACAATAGCTTGTACACACAGCTCACATGAGCCTACACTTCAGACACAAACAACAAAGGAGCGAGGCAGCCATGCTGAATTAATAAAGGAGAACTTGCTTGCGTGTCAGTTTCTCAAGTGCTTTAGGAATGGGTGCAAAAATCTGAGTGGCAAGATTAAAGTAAATCCAAATGTCCCTTTTTTATCTTTCTCCTTTTACCATCGGCATTTTAAGCATTTTGGCTTTGAGATCAGGGAAAAGAATAAACTTCCAACCTCTGCCCGTATGAGGAGTGAGACGTGAAATGAATACCCTGGTGAAATTTGCAGCAAGATTTCATTTCCACTGTCAGTAGGAGCGAGGATAAATATGGTGCATTTTTGGATGATGTGTCTCAGTTTGCCTTCAGCTACTGTAAATCCCTAAATAAAATAATGCTGAGCGTTCAGACTGGAAAACATTTGCCTTGCACACTTATAAGGAAATGACTTCTATTTTTTAAATCATTTTCTCACAACATATCAATTATGTAATATATGCAATACTCACTGTCGATCTTGCATGTCATCATGACTTGCTTTTGGAACCAAAAATGCTTTATTTGTTTAGGATTTCTCTTTATTTAGGATTGGCCAACCTAAAATAGCAACCTAAAGTAGTTCTTAGCTTTTTTTTCCTTTCGTTATCATATTTTTTATTTTTCTCTACTTTTAGACGCACCTGCCTCTCAAGATTCTCACGCCAGAGTGCTCATGTACTTTTCATTATCTTGCTTGTCTCAATTGCTTAAATTCCTCCAATCAGATCACTTTGCACTACTGCTAAGGGTTCCTCTCAAGCAAGTGTGCAACTGTGCTACCTGAAAATACATGGCATGTTTTGTAGGGTAATGATGTTTATGATACCCAGCAGGGAGTGCCACACATCTTAGCAAGATCAGGTAAGGCAAGGCAAGTTTTTTACAGCACCATGCAGACACAAGACAAGTGGTAGTGCTTTGCAGAGGCATGGGAAAACATATAAATGAGAGAATGAGTAAATGGTTAAACTGCATTTAAGGACCATTAAGTAAGAAAAGAGCCTAAATAGCCACAGATTAAAGTCGAGTTACGTTTCTAGTTTACTGGAAAGCCTTGCTCAACAGTAATATTTAAGCCCTGATTTTGAATGACGGTTTAGGTATTCAGGAAGCGTGTTCCACAGATGTGAGGCATAAAGAATGAAGGCTGTTCCACCTTGCTTGGTTTTGATCATGGGAACATAGAGTAACCCCTTGAGAGGTTTGGATGCTTGCTAATGTATGAATTAATCTGAAATGTATTTAGACCACAGACCAATTAGTGCTTTTCAGGCAAGTAAAAGGATCTGCCACTTTCTTTAGCAATATTAAGTAGCATTTAATATATGAATGGGTCATTAACGAATTAACAGTCTGATAAATGATTTAAAATGTCTTATGTAATATACCTCATTTGATCATTTTGGCTGTGACTGTTTTCTGGGTGTTTTTTTTTTTGTTTAAGACAACATGACTAGTCCAAGTTTAAACTTCAACTAAAATATTAATTAAATGAGACATCCCTAATTTTAAATAAATATTATTTTTGATAAGGAAAATTTCATTTATTTATGACAAAATCAAATCATGTAGAAAGGATAAGAAATTGGGAACATCATCAAATTTGAATTTGAATTTTGAAATGAGAAACAGCTGTACAGTATAACTTGCAGTTTTACTGACTGCTGACATGTGCACCTCACACAGTGTGTGCATGTCAGCAGTTGTGCCTTGTCTTTGGAACAGTTGCATGTGTTGTGTTGTAAACATTTTTTTGCTTTGGAGACTCTTGTTTGTCTACTTTGCTCAAAAAATCAGTTTCCCAAATGTCTAATGCTCCCAGGAATCACACTACCTCTATCAGGGGGATTTTTGCTTACCAGAGTGCACTTTGCGTGGGCTCTGTAATCTAAAGTGAGCGGCAGTTTTTCCATGTCTGTATGAGTGGCTGCACTGACACTTGTCTGTGGGATGTCAATGTATTGACTTTGCTAACCTAGAAATGGGAGTAATGCTCCATTAAACTAATTGTTTGAGAAGTGGTGGGGAACTCTCAAAGGACAGGCCACACCAATTAAAAATACACTCACACATGCACACACACATGCACACATACATATACACTCACCTACATGCAAGTAGATAGTCAGTAAGTGCTGGCCTTTGAGTGTGTTGTGAGTGATTTTTTAAAATAGTGGTTGGAGTTGTTCGGAGATGTGTCAGCAGAGGCTTTGCTATTGATCCTCTCTGTTAACCTTTACCTCTCGCCCACCCATCCTCCCACCTCTTCTCATCTAAATCTCATACATGAGAGTCGTAAAGAGCGGATGAAAGAGTGTACTCATACATTATGGGTGAGTGAATATTACCAACAAGTGTGTGAAGTTGAGTTTTCATTGCAAACTAGACTGAATCTATAACACAACTTGTAGCTGCAGCATAACTGTTTGATACTTTGCTCTGAAGACTGCGCCCATACATGAGTAAAAGTTTGTTCTTCAGTTTGATGGAGTCTGCTTATGTCTAACCTTGTTGATGTCATACCTGTAAAGAGAAACCAGGGTATCATCACGTCTCTTGGGTGCCATTACATTAAAAATTTTACGACACAATCTAAAGCAATGACAGCCTAGCGCACAAGAATGGTGAAATTATGGGAAAGAAATTATGTAGATATTCAAGGTTGTTTAGCATAAACCTTTTTTTCAGTAAAGGATGTATGTTTGACCTTTACGCAACACTTGTTTTAAGACTAGACAGGAGTTTAACATTTACTAGGTAGTTAAGGAAATTGGTTTGCTCTTCATGCGTCACAAGTGAGGAACACAAAATAAATCACTTACATGGAAACGATACTTAAAAACAAATTTTGTTATTTCCATATTTGAGTGCCATCTTGACTTGTATTGATCCCAGCATGTCAAAAAGAAGCAGCTTTGTCATGTCACTTGAATTCTGACACAGAGAGAAGAGGTACCCTGTAGCGTCTGAGTGCAAAACACAAAATCTTCCTGCCAGGAAGTCTTAGAAATGAAGGGTGAAGTCATGTGTGTAAGCCACCACACCCTCCCTACCCCTCTGTGGGTCTTTCTACTACACTGTGTGCAACAATTGCTACAAGCATCTAATATTTATAGGGAACCTTGTGCATCTGCATGAGATGCTGAGGAGCGTGCCAAGTATTGGTGTTTTAAGATTTTGGAATGAGACCAGGCTAGCTAACTGCATATTTACAGATATATTACTCAATATAGACTTGAATCAGGGCAAAAACTGCAAAATAACCCAAAAAGAATTACATAAACTTGACATCAGGGTAAATTATGAACAAAGTACATAACAAAATGGCATTTGAGCCTCAGTACCAGCCAAATATAGCACTGATTATCTCAGATCTAGAGGTGCAAAGCAGGCAAGGCAGTGATCTGATGTGATATAGTAAGTTGATGAGCAGGCAGCAGGTGAAAATCCAGGTAAATCCAGGGCAGAAAAATGTAAAAAAGCAAAACAAACAGAAAGAAAAAACAAACAAACAAACAGGAACAGATCAGATACAAAAACATATTACTGGATCTCACAGACTTGAGGCACAGGACAACATTAACAGGCTAGCAGAGAAACAGTAGACCTGGACTGCTTTATCATCGAGTGGCTAATCACTGGGTAGGAAAGCTCAGCTGAGGGAAATGAAGTAATTGCAGGGTAGATGGAAGTCTCAGGATCTGGAGTGAAAGGAGAAAAGTGACAGCATCCAGCGAACAGGTAAAGAGGAACTGGGAAAGTGGTGATGCACCTTAAGAGAGACAGAGACACAGATAAGCAGGACTGTAGAAATTGGAGGCAGACATGCTGACAAAAGTAACATACAACTACATGCTGATAATTCTCACAAAGCATTGCAACTTGACTTCACTTGATCCATTTCTATCTCTTACAGAAAGCAGGGAGTTACTGAGTGATACAGTTTGTTTGATACTCTTAAATTTATTCACTTTTTTATAGCAGAAATTTAACTTAACAGCTTATATTCAGCCTATAAGCTATTGTATAAATTCCCTTTTACCCTTGAGGATGTTCTGTACTTGTCATTTTAAGTACACTGGCTCTATTCTGTCTTATACCCATAATTATTGTAAACAGTAAATAACAGACTATTCTCTGGGGTATTACTGCTTCAGTAATGCACATACATAAAAAGGATCTAATCAGAAATACCAATAAGATTTGTATTCCATGTAACCCATCCATATGCATGATTTATTTTGTGAAGTATTAGCATATATGTGCATCCAGTTTGAATGCTCAGGAGACCTTGTCCTAATGAATAGGATTGCTCTAATGTAGTTTCCATGAAAAAGTAGAAATATTGCAATTGCAAAAAGCCCACTCAAATGACATGTTATTGAAAAAGAATGTGTATTTCTGCAGCTATACTGTCCTCTTTAGACAGGCATCCGGACCGAGGAGTATTTGCTGCAGTGTTTTAAAAAAATATGAATTCGTTTTGCTGAATATATGTCCAAGTTGGCAGTTTGCTAGAAGTTTAATCATGCTGTGTTCTTAACCCTGCTTGCTGCTTATCCTCTGATAATTGGGGGTTTCTAAATTCTCTGTTGTAACTGAGGCTCCACTGTGTTTATCTAACCATGCTGGAGGAACAGAACAGTGCAGCTGAATGGTTTAGTGTTGATTTTCCTCAAAGAGAAGATCATAAAGAGATTATGGTTCATATTCACAAGGGCCAAGCCAAGATGACTGTCTGTAAGAAATGATAGTGAACTCTGCGGCCAATCAAACGAAGATCAATACGATAAATTATAGCATATGACCATGGAATTATATACTGTCTGTCATGGATGTGATTCTCAATAATAACCTTACACATGTTGTAATAACGTTTTTTTTTAGTTACTGGAAAAACAGGAAAAATTTGACATTTTTTGTTTAAAATTATTCCATTAGAATCATCAGTTTTGAGACTAGAAAGATTAAAGTGTCCACTGTTGTTCCAGAGGAGGTCAAATACAGCACTGATGCTTGATAGACTGTTTTTATGATGCTGTTGCTGCTCAGCAAAATGAAGCGTTGCCGCTGTGGCCTGGTGAAGCAATTACAAGACCTCTTCTGACTTTATTGAGGAGCGGTGCTGCTAACTAAATGGTTTTCTATAGTAATATCAGGGGAAGAGATCATTAAGAAATAGCTCTCAATCTGTCTGTGATGCAGCGGGAGATACACTCATTCTGTGTGTGTGTGTGTGTGTGAATGAGTGTGTGAGGTACACATACCTACTGACACCCAGGAGACTGTGGTACATCTGTTGGAGATGAAGGGACTTCTTAAACACATTTCAATGAACTTGCTATAAGCTGCTAATACGCTCCTGTAATGGAGGCAGGTTGCTGCTGATTATGTTGGAAGGGGAAATAAGCCTTCAATCAAGCCCTCTCTTTCACTGTGGGCCAGGAGTGTCTCCCTTCCTAGAAGACACAGACTAGAGAAGGGGAGGTGTAGGAGGGTACCTCTTGCCCACAGGGCAACTCTGATGAATCTTTTACAGATTAATCCATGCTGTAAAAAGGCCTTGAGATGCTTCTTTTATTGATTCACCAAAATGCTAATCTCAGAAATTTAAATTCCACTGCTTTTGGCTGACTAGATTCAATTTGCACAGTTTTAATAAGGTTCAAGCAGAAACATATGCTCCCCTGAGAAATCCCTGCAGATTATTTTCTTTGAAAATGGTCCAAGGATGTAATTTTTTTTATCTTGCCTTTTAATGCAAACATCAGCAGATTGCATTACAGCTGAGGTGCTCAAGATAAAGCGCAAGTGACACATGTGTCAACATGTGCAGCTGCTGGAAAGATTAGAAGATGGCCTTGCAATTGGCCTTGATTATGCATCATCACCAGAAGCAATCTAGTTATACTGAGGAACATATTTCTGTGATGACAGGGTCATAACATCTCTGCCCTGTCATACTCATTCACTATGGTAATACAGCCAAAGCGCAATGCATCTCCCTGGTGACTGGCACGGCCCCACAAGTGCAACACACTGCCCACACATGCAGAAGACAGCACCCTATTCTTTTTTAAACTAAGTGCTGGGACCAACAATATTTCACGGTCCGAGCCCTGCTGGGGTCCCTGCATGACTCAAGTGGCAATGAGTAATGAGGCTGCATGGGACCCAGGAGATGGGATTATATTTTTCATTTTGGTCCAGAATAGAAGAAATTTTGGGACCTCTGAATTATGTAGCAGAAGCTCCACTGTTTATCAAAAAGCGCTCAGATATAGAGGTTATTTGAGAGGATGGAGTGTTCGATACAAAAGTGATGTATCGAGATTCCACATCAAACCTGTTTTCCTAACGATAAAAAGAACAAGAGGAAGAAGAACCAATACTCTGCGGCCTGTATGAATACAACGATAAGAGAAGCAATTTGTCTGGCCACATGAAACTAGTACAAAGCAAATAAAAAATGTCCTCACAAAATACCACTGTAAAGAAAGCAGAATGTGTTGTTTACCAATGGTGACTGGTCTGTGTGTACATCAGACAATATTTGGGACCAGAAGTCTTATAATTAGAATTGCAACAGAGCAAGGATTTATCATGGTGGATGGATATGTGTTATACAACATGCTATCTTCAGACTCATGGGTAAAATAACTGTGAAAGTGCAACTAGACATTGCAAAGTACAAGAGCTTAAGTCAAAGGTCAACTATTGATCACTTAATAGCTTTTACCACCTAAAGTGTTCCAACAGATCGTTCATCTCCTTTTTTTGCACAAAGTGACCACTGACCGCTGTGTTGTCTGTCCAAACAGCCAATATACCAGCTGTCCAGCCCAGTAGCTGTAGCTACACAGTGAACATGTGTGCGTGTGTGGTGTGTGTCTGCATGTGTGTTTGTGTAGCAACTAAACCTCAAACTGATCTCAGAACTCAGCAGGAGCTTCAGTTCTACTATTGTTTTCTTTCTGTCCTTTCCTTCCTCTTGTCACTATTTGTCTATGAGGCTCATTCATAAATTGCAGATTTTTTTGCTAAGCCTGAAACTGTTTCTTAATGAACTAAGCTGCTGGAGCAGTTAAATGTTTATTTGTGCCAATTTGCAGGTTTCCAACAGTGATCAAATGTAATCATTTGCTACATTTAAACAAAAACTGTATTTTAAAAAACTAAAACCCTAAAAAAAGAACAAAAAACACCACAGAAAAAACAAAACCTCCACAATCAATCATCTGATTCACCTCCTCAATACACACCTCATATGATGAGACATGGCTTTGAATAATTTCTTATGATGCTCTTTCTCTCTTTCTCTCTCTCTTTCTTTCTTCCACCTTAGAGAACAATTTTTAAATTGCCTAACCATAGTATTTTAGAGCAAACTCTGGTTCCAAGAATTTTTATATAATCAAACTATTACCAAGTTACACATCTTGCACGTGTCCCTGCACAGCAGCAGTAATAGCTGACACTGTATGATCTTTTTGCAGCTGTCTGTCTGACCCTGAAAACTTGGAATTTGAAAAACTCTCTCTCTCTGTTCTTTTGAACAATAGTAAGCATCAGAACAACCCAATTATGGGACATATAACACTGATAAAATCAAAGCAAATCATGCTTTCAACCACAAATACTTCTCATAGACAGCCTGCTCTCCAGGGGAAAACGTACCAACTTTTAAGTTTAACACAAAGTTTCAATTTTTTATTATCAGGTAACTGTTAATATAATATCTGGTTTCATGTGGGAGAAAGAAGCTCTATCAGCGTGCATAGCAGCATATTAGAGCAAGGCTGCTAGACATCTAACCAGTTTCTCTCCCAGAGCCCATTATGAGCTAGCTGGAGCTCTCTCAATAGACGTCTGTAAGTTTTGGCAGGGAGAGAGTAAATGCAAGCAAGTTGTTCTGGGAAGCCTAGCTTTAAGAACACTGCTGGGTTCTGTTATTTTTCTTTACAGAGAATAACCACGATGAAGACAGTGAACTTGGCTGTAGGATGCCCTTCCTTAGTATGAAAAAGCTGGATAAGTTAGGGCAGGAAATTAAAAGTGTTACAGCCGACTCTCAGTTTGTGTAGAAGCAGAAGATATATAGAGGGAAATTTACTGGACTGAAACTTTAAAATGGGGCTTGAACTTTCAGACATTTTTATTAGTATAATAAATATCCTAACGTCCTGTACATACCAATAAAAGGGGCAGTTTTGCACACGTATTTTGATTTTTAATGCTTTAGATATATTTTGATAATAATAATTTTGATTTTTAATAGTAGTTTTAGAGTAAAATTGTTCATACTGGATTTTTTCTTGTCATTGAAGTATATTTTACTCAGAAGTTCCACCGTTGGTTTCCATTACGGCAGCTGTACCTGGAATGAAAAGACTGTGGAAAGTTCTTAAAGGTTGTAGAGACATTTAGCTTCTGTTGATCAATGTGTGCTGTCTACCAAGTCACTGCTGGGGGCCACTCTTCAGTTTCCTACAACCTTTACACTGTGAAAATCTTATTCTAGTAGTCATATTGCCACGAAACATAATTAGGGCAGCCAAAGTGAATCCCTATCCTGTAAACTCATCTAAGTCCGACAGTCATCTGTGTTTCAGCCTCCAGTTATTATGCATGAAATTAGATTTAATTTTACATATGAGCTGCAGCTTAAAATACATGACTGATGAAATTTACTGAAGGATGTACTTTTAAGCATTTCATTAAGTTCAGATGTGATTCACTTTCTGTTCAGCACTATTTAACTCTAAGCCATAACTAAACAATATAATTAGACTTATATAATTCAATAAAACCAGGCATTGTTATTATATGTTATTAACCTCCACTGTGACCAAGTGTCATTACATAGGTCAGTGAGAGAAACTTCTGTATGATTAAACTCTGGCTGAGCAGCTGTGAGGGCGAGCGCTGAATGAGCATAAACATGACAGTTTTAGAACAAACTCACTTACCTCTATGGCTGCCAGACGGCCCGTAGCTCTCCACCTGCCTGCTCACCACTTATTGAAGATGGATGACTTCTGGGCGGCCATTACTTACTTTGTGAAATGGCCTTAAAAGGGATGGCATAGCCCTTGTCAGCGCAAATGTGACCAAACACCATAAAGTCAGGCTCATTTAAAAACAGATCCATTATATGTGGGAAAATTCCTGAATAATAAACCTTTGATCCAGCAGTAAATAATAAACAGGTTTCCAAGCATTTAAAAGATCGGAATGCAAAATGGCCTTTAAGTGTGAAAAAGTGAAAAAACAACTCTGTTTTAATTCAAAATTATAATGACAATAGTTTCCAGTTTGGTCAGACATAATTGTATGTATACATACACATAAAAAGCCTTATTGCAAGCTATGTACATAGCATAACATTATATTAGAGTAATAAATAAGAAGATATTTTACATTTATTTTAAAAATATGCAACTTTTTATTGTATACAGTTGTGAACAAGGTACTCAAATCTTCAAAGTAAAAATAGCAATATCACAATATTAAAGCACTTCACTATGTGTGAAAGTCCTTCATTGAAATAGCAAAAGTGCAAAAATGTATATTAAAAAACAAAAGTTTCATATATTTGTTTGTAGCTGGTTGTAACAAAATTGTTGACAATGCCACTAAAAGCCAAAAAATTAAACACACTGGTGGGGCTAAAGGGAGGGTTAGGGGGTCACCAAAGTGTGTTCAAGTCATCCTCTAGAAACATGAATATCTGTACAAATGTCATCTAAATCTATCTAGGAGCTGTCAATTACCATCTCTAGGACATATGTCAATTGTGTCCAAATGTTTCAAAATATTTTCTTTGAATATAGTAAATAAGTAGTACAACATAGCGGTACATCAATATGTGCTTTAGTGCAGCACTTGAGTACAAGGCCTTTGTTTCAGTACACCACACCATTGTATATCACGGTTTCCTGTCTGGATGTGTCTTTCTAAATCCAACCCGTTACCCTAAAAAACAGGAATACATGTAAGTCAAACTTACTGGAGGAAAGTAATGTCCCTTTGAACTAAGCAGATCACTCCCGTCTCATCAGCCTCTCACTCTTATGCACATCAGTATTGGGTGCATGTGTGCAGTGTCTGGGCACAGCAGCCCAAAATGACTGCTTTCCATAAAAATTAAGATAAGGTTATGGAGCACTGATACAGTATGCTTTTTGAATTAGAAAGAGGAATTAGTGCAACGTGTGCTTCCAGGTTTGTCCATGTGGATCAGGAGAATTTCAGCAAGTTTGCAACATTAAAGAACTTGGCTGCTGTACTCATCCTATAATCCATGTTTGGCCCATTAGCCCACACATGGCCTGTCTTGCAATGCCTTTAAGTGAGCTCAATTAACAGCAGACTGTGCCTTTAGAATGTTTCTTTGGCATGAATAAAGGTACCAAATCAGTAATGCTAACTGTTCTAACAATTCTATTAATTTGATTACTGGTGCTAATTGTACTAAAAGCTAATTGATTTGTTTATTGACTATGCTCCCACAGCTTTTTGTAGCCAGTCTGAAAAAAACCCTACAAACAAAGAGCAGAGTGATTGCATATACATGTTTTTATTTATATGTAAAATGAATGCCTTAGGGGCCATATTCTGTTTTCATGAACCAGAATGATTGCACAAGTGTACCAGAGCACGAGATGTGAAATTGCATAGGTCCAACAAAAAGCTAAATATCCACTGTACATTCCAGTAGTATTGGGTTTGGCTTGTCCTTTCTGTTTGTAAGACTATCAGGGAGAGGGATTGCAATGACCTTATCCGGCGGTAAATGGCCAGTTGTTTGCCAATGGATTTCCATTAAAATATGATGGGCCCTTTACTCTGGTTAATTATACACAAAAATGGTTGTAATCACCAAATTAGCCATGTTTGCAGATTGTAGAAGTGAGGACATAGTCTGATTAATGGTCACTGCCAGTCAATGCTGTGACCACTGCTGCTTGTCAAAAATGACAGTATTTGAGGCAGTTCAAATATTACTGTGGTTACACCATCACCTAGATTCTTAAGCAATGACAATGGATCTATATAAATTGGAATTAAAACCACCTTTAGAATCAATCATATGTGAATTAGCCCAAACTAATGTAATATGTCTTCATCTATCTGTGACCTGACAACAAAAGCAAATAATTGCACAAAGCCAATCTGCAAATCCATTTGCATCATTAGACATGCAAAAATAACTGCATGACTCCAGTAACATTCTACTTTTATAATGTAATAACTGTCTCTGTACAACTAAAATGTACTTTTACCCAGTGGAACAGCTTTGTTCACAAAAGCTGAAATAGATGCACTGGTAGAGATATTGGGTTGACAATGTGGTTTCTGTTTGTGGGACTAAATATGTTGGAAATCAGCTCATCCAGCATAATGTGTGTAAGTCCAGCCATTATCACAATGACATTGTGACGAGCTAGGTTTTTCTAGTCAAAGCATTTTTGTCTATGTAATAGTGGGAATAATGCATTTGGACCAGTACTAATTGCATGGTTGCTCTTTTAGCCAACATGGCCAGACTGGTAAGCATCCGATGGGCCACAAGGGACCCGATGGTCACTCAATTATCTGCTAACTGTTTGATTTTGCTCTGTGGATAGTTTCGCTAACAGCTTGTTAACACTGTATTTGAGTTAACTGTCTATTGTGTGAATGCAGGCAGCACTGATTAGGCTGTATTGAGTAACAGCATTGGGTTTCTTCAGTAATTAGCCACTATGATATTGTCATGTATGCCATGACATTTAGATTTTGCTGTATTATTTCTTTACTGCAAGCTTGTGCACCAGCCAAAAAAAATCCCCCACAAGTTTTAATAAAACATAGCTTACATTATTAGCATAACCATAACCACAAAAACTTCAGCAATATAGAGATTTTGGATTCATTTGTGGAAATACTTATATCGTGCCCAAAATGCTACATCTTCAACCAGCATTAACAGGTTTTTTGAAATTGCTATCTGTGGTTATACCTCTGTTCATGTCTGGCTGAGAGTTCTCTGATTTATAGGATTCAATTGAGACAAAAAATTTTTTTGTTTCCTCAACAGTTTATGTGAACCATTGATTTTTTTTAATTAACCCTTATTTTCCCAGAACATTTCTCATTGAGATACAAAATCTCTTTTTCAAGGTACTCCTGGCCAAGAAAGCAGCATAAAAACACACCAAGTTTTATATTTAAACTATAGTTTCACTTTAAAAACATAACACAGCACAACAAAATACAACCCAGGTGTGTAATACACAGACATTACACATTTACTTAATTTTATTTTAAATATATTTTAGCTTGTGGCCAGTAGTGTGTTACATACTGGATTAGATTTTGATTGATCATCTTGAAAAAGGTCTGTCTCTGAAGGGGTAGGATAAGACTTGAAAGTCATGACATGTCAAGAATGTATTGTTGTGTAGCTTTAATAGGGTATATTAGCTGGTCTCCAGAGAAAACCATACAATAACTCTGCAAAGTTCATTTGTAATTACGTAATTTCAGGATCTACAGTTCTCCAGTTCTGATACAAATGTGTTTCAAAGGTTTAGGAGAAAGGGTGTGGATACAGTAGGGTAAGGTGAGTTAAAGTAAGTACTTTAATGTATACAGTGTATGGTACAATTTGTTATCTGCATTTAACCCATCATTTAGGAGCAGTAGGCAGCTGCTGTGCAGACGGTGCAGGCAAATTACACACAGAAAGACCCCCAGCTGAGATTCAAAGCTAAGTTCTCCCAGTCTTCCAGCCTTGCATATTTCTCATCTTTTGAACAAGTATTTCAATGTAACATAGCAGAAGGTTACATGGAATGTCAGAGGAAGTAAGCTAATGTGGGGCTCACATAACAAGACACATAGTCCAGGGCATGGATGCAGCTATTATAAAATCAGAAAAGTTATTTTTGGAGTAAGCACAGCTGTTACAACAAACTTTCATGTATAATACTGTATTAAACTTGTGTGCAGCAGTGACAAACTGGGCTGGGATGGTTGTGTTTCTTGCTGATCCTCTTGGTTTTCTTTCTTCACTGTTATGTCTAAGGATCCAACATTGAAGGCAGTCTTGATGTGTTTAGTACCTTTCGCCAACTTCTGTAGTTGCTTACGGCAGTGTCACACATAATGCATGGTCCAGTGACCAGGGTCAGTAAAGGTTGACCGAACTTTCCCTGACCTTTTTGAGCCAGTTACTAAAAGCTGCTGACTCTTATAGGAACAGTGTGGATGTGGGATCCGAAGAACACACCTATCCAGCAAAAGGTTCAGAGCTAAATTCTACTTCGTCATGACCTTTGACTCCTGTAAGCCAGACATATGAAGCAAGTTACACTGAGTAAATCTTTGTTGTTGTACTTCAGTAATTTGTAGAAGATTTTTTCATTTGTTTAATGTATTCAAATATTTCATATTTCAGTTGAACAGGTTCCCCTGTATGATCTTAGTCTCTTTCATCACTGTGGTCACTGTATTCCAAATCTTTAAGATGTTCATTAATTTCCTTCAGATGACATTCTGTCAAAGTGACGTTTTTGTCCTTGTCATCCTGAGAGATTTTGTATTTAACTAACCAGTCTGCTTACTTGTCAATTGGTGTCCTGCCATAGATACCTACCTTATGTGTGAAGCAGCATGCTGTTATTAGAACATTTTTGAGGCAGCAGTGCTAACCCCAGCGCCACTGGGAAGCAAGCTTGGAGAAGGGGAAGGGTTAGTGTGGAAAGGGAGCAGGGAGAAGTACAAATAAAGGAACAGACTTAGGAAGTAAGTACTGTTCAAGGACAAAGTTGGAGAAGGGACCTGGCTCAGTTGATGGGTTGGTTTATTTCAGCCAGGGTTGGAGGGGCAGCTGTTTCAGGGTGACACGCTCCTTGGGGTTTATGGTTAGGCACAGCTGTAAAAATTCACGGCATTCTTGAATGAAGGAGAGGACATGGGAGATTTAAGATAAGGTGATCCATCAGACAACTCTGAACAATAGATTTGAGTCTGTTTCAGATACCTAAAAGAACCTCAATGGAAACTCAGTTACAGACTTAACAAATTAATGTCATGTGTAAATAAGATGTAATTAAGCAAAGAGAGCTCTTTTCTCAGTCCTGTCTGGTCAACAGCAATGTTAAAAAAAGAATAAATAAAAATGATCATCAAGAACAGACTCAATGCCTTAAATTTGCTGCTGTCTCATACAGACACTTGGGGCCCTATCGTACACCCTGCGCAAATGTGGTGTGCCAGTGGCACAGATGTCATTGCTATCGTACACCCGGCGCAAATGTCATTTTTGCCACAAGTGTAGGATAGCAAACCCACTTGCGCCAGGTCTGTGTGCCAAGGGGCGTGAGGTCTGAGAATGGAGGCGTGTCCTGGCGCATTTGCTATCGTACACCCGGCGGAATTAGGTCAAATGAGCCAGGAGTTTAGACCAGCCAAAACCTGGTCTAAACAGAGGTGCAGACATAAAACAGCCTGTACCGTAAGATACTGAGCAGTTGGCCAACATGCTCACACACACACTAATTGTCTATAACATGAACCCTGAGCCAAGAGTTCTGTCTCCTCACCGCTAAATCACCTTTCTTCGTTTAAATTCAATATCAACAAGCGGCTGAAAGAAAAACAGTCTGTCAACCATTAATTACCACATGTATTCCATTCACAAAATGAATTTAATTTTTAGGTGTGTGCATGTGTGCCTGCGTGCCTGCGTGTGTGCATGCGTGCGTGCCTGTGTATGTGCGCATTTGCCTGTGCAGGAGAAAATATATTGTTGAAATAGATATGATAAAATATGGAAATGTTTGCTCTCTAAACAATTCGACTTAAGGGAGGAATTAGCCGAGAACTGTCTGACACAATACATTAATTTAGCATTGTCCCTGTCCAGCGGAATAAACAAATGAATGATGAATGAATGAATAAATAAATAAATCCTTGTAGTTCAGCCGTTTACATTGTTTGGAGTGTATAATAGCAATACGCCTGCGCCACTGGCGCACAGCGGAACCAGTCTTTAAAGGGAATGAGAGCGGATTCTCCTATTGGTTCAGGCATTTTTGGCCTTAGAAACACCCATGAAACACCTATGAATTGTTGAGATGATTTTACACAGCTGATTGAACTACCCGCTGTGCGCCAGTGGCACGTTGGGCAGGGCAGAGCAGGATTCCTCTGCTGCTCCTGGAACGAGGTGGCAAAGGTTAACCTGGAAACTCCCCTTAATATATTAAAACTTTCCCCACCCAATGCGCCACTGGCACACGGCAGAAAGTGTGTGTAAGATAGGCCCCTTGATTTCATACCTTGTGATAGATCGCTGCTGATGTGAATATCGCCCCTCATGAAGCCCATAGTACTAAAACTTGAGGGATGCACCATGCAATACAGCAAAGCTCCCAGCTGCCATACTGTGGTGGGAGCTGCTTGGTATTGCCTGTCCATGTGCCACTCTGGAGGGGCAAGTTCATAGGTGCCTGGAAAACACAAAAATACAGATTAAGGATGGTTTAAGGACAGTTTCTGTAAACATGAAAGTAAATGTTAAAGTAACTTGCAAATGAGAGCAAGCGCAAAAGCCAGATATCATACCAAGGAAACTGTGGAAGGGGCATTTCCTTGCAATACTGCCACAGCCAAAGTCGATAATTCGGATTCGAGGAACGCTGGAGCTGACGTCGACAAGGATGTTTGCCCTTTTAATGTCTTGATGAAACACACGTTTTTGGTGCATATCTATTGCAGCATCCACCATTTGAGCCATTAAGATCTGAGATAAAGATAGAATTAAACAGATGAACTGGTGAAGAAAAAATTGTTTTGGTTTTTGACTTTAAGTGAACAAGTTGGTGTAAAGGCAAAATGCAGCTTAAACTTCACATGCTCCATGGAAATATAAGACTAACCATCAGTACACAAGCAAATGCTTTGTTTTCTTACACATTAACATTGTTTTTTTAAGTTTAAGGTTTGGCTGGTGTTTTATTACCTATGCCACCCCATTGTACCTTTTATTTCTTTAATGTTTAAAGGCACCCAGAGTTAATGCAGAAATTACACAGACAGCTTTTTATCCTACTTTTCTCAACTCTTAATATTATCATAGAAGTAGCAGGCAGAAATAATAAACTTATTTTTTTAACAAAATGATTTGAAATTTGTAAAAGACTGAACTAAATTTGGATGGAGATATGACCAAAGTTTGGAGCTGGTCTTAAATATTTAAGTGCACTTTGCTAGAAAGTGTGGAAAAAGACATGGGTAACACCGGTGCCCCCAAAAAATCATCACACTGAATATATTTACAAGAATAAAAGAAACCCGGTTACTTAGAGAAATAGATCATTGGCATTCAGGCAAACTGAGCATGCACAGTAGCAATTACTATATATACA
>JAPZDY010000004.1:2646174-2659893 GCA_029783645.1 Ctenochaetus hawaiiensis | reverse complement strand
TTGCTCCCTTTTGGAGCCAGCCTCAAGCGGTCAGTCGAGGAATTGCAAGTTTTTGTACTTCCTGGTTGGCTTCAATGTGGAAGTGAGAAGGTTGCCCATTGGTCTTGACCTGTCTTAACCTGTGCCAAGAGGCACAAATGGATGTAACTGAGAGAGAATCCGGTTATTTTTCAAAATAAAACACTTTTCAGACTCTGATCATCAATAAAATATTTTTTTTTTCTGTGCGGCCCAGAACCAAATGACAAAACGGACCAGTGCCCAGTAGTTGGGGACCACTGCCCTAGAGAAATGCATCATTTCCTTAAATTTTAATTCAAGTGGTCATTTTTCCAGACTTAAACTTGCAGGAGCGTATGAGAAAAAGTGTTTTTCATTCAACTTCAGATGTTTATTTGAGCCATTGTCCTTTCTGTACCAACAGAAAATGTTTTCAAGTAAACATCACCAGTTTCATACAAATGGCAAAAGTTTACTTAGCTCAAGGTCCGTACGAATATTTTTTTCACTCCTGCGAATGTTCCATAGAACCAGTTGAATCTAAGCAAACTAATTTCCACGTGATTTTTTTTTTTTCAGACAAAAATCTGTGCCCAGTGTGAAAGGGCTTTTAGCAGTTAATCCAAAAGATGTAATGAACCTTCCAAAAGAACACAAAGTGCTGTAGCAACTTTGAGCGCATTGTTTTGTTTTAAAACCATAAACTGTTCTTGTCCCATCTGACTGCACACATAAACCTCATTTCCAGCAGCAAACAGTTGCTTTCAGTGAAAAAGCACAACATTGACATAATTGAGCATTTGAAATGAATTTGAATGCGAATAGCATCATGAATTGTGTATGACCTCTGCACAGTGCGAACCTGGCCCTGAATTTTTTGCAGCTCAGTGCAATTTACCCTATGTTAACATCTAAATGTTAGTATCCACCTGGCAAAGTACTTAATGAACACCACATTCTCTCCAAGTTTTGGTCAATTTTGACCATTAATTTCTTGTTCCAATAAGGTTAAGTTGGTTTTTTTTGGTATCTTTTATGTTTCTCAAGAATCATAGAACTGTTCAAATGCCCTGATAGTAAAGCATGTATTGTTTTGCAATGATGTTCATATGTACCAAAAATATGCATTTTACTACATTGTTAAAATTTGCAAATAGGACTGTTTGTTCACTATTTGCTTGTTAACACAGTTGAGGTGCTTTTCACTATTTGCCAGTGCTTCATAGATCACAATGTTTCTCTTTGTCTTGTGTGTTTAAGTTCAGCTGTTGAAGCAGCTTTGTGAATCCTTTGGAATTATCTCGTCAGATTTTTCTCAGGATTTGATAAAACCAAACCAGAGCTTAAAGCACAGTAGATAGTGGAAATTGGTACAAATATCAGATGGAAATCCCCCACCTTATAAACACTCCTGTTGGCTCTTGGCTAGTGGATATGCAGGTAATATTGATACATTACATCCAATGCTCACTGATTGATTTAAAAATCACAAATAGGCACAGAAAGGGTGTTGTTCCAGCAGTTCAGGGAGAGAGAAGTCGCAGAATGCATCAAAAACCCGGATGATGCTTAGTTGTGTTAAATTTAAATACAGCTTAAATTTAAATTTTGTTTGTGTGCGTAATGTTAAATAAGGGAAGTAAAGGAGTGGTACTAGTGTAGCTCAAGTGAAGTGACAAGAGATGGAGCAGGCTTTGTTTTAACAAATCAAAGACAATATTAAAATGTGCAAGCTTTACTTGTAAATGACAGTGTTAAATATTAAAAGTTATATTACGTGATCTTACATCAGTACACTTTGACTACACAACCTGTGACAGGTGGCCAGCTGGACAAGGACGAGACAAAAACCTTTAATAGGACAAACTGCTGGCCAAGACAGAGACAAATCCAAGTTAAGAACTCAAGCTTCTCAGTCTGGGATGTTTTTAAAATGTCATGAGGTTTTGGGGTGAGCTCATCAAAACAGTTAAGCGGATTTCTTTATGATAGTCTAGATTTAGAGAAGCATAACATTATTTTTAATATGCTAATTGTGCACGAGTGCAACACAATGACTTGTTTTTGTGTTATGATAATCACTCCAACAGGGTTTTACCAAATCCAGTGCATGTCTTCAGACTGGAATCAGCGGGTGGGGTGTGTGAGACAGGGTAATATAATTTTGAGCAGAGCAAGCTGCTGACAGGCTGTTGTTCTCCTAATTATCAGCTGCTAAAGATGTTAACAGAGGTATTGATGGGCTTTAATTGACCATATGGCTGTTTGTTTGTCTAGCTGGAGACTGACCAGAAAAAAACAGGGATAAGACACTCACATGATGTAATGCACTGTGCAGAATCAAGAACCCACACACAAACACACACATGCATGCACACATAATAACACACAGACAGAGTCAGCACAGTATATAATTTGTAGGGGTTCCAGTTTGCAACCACAGCCCTTCAGCGCGTGTCTCCGGACATTATCAGTGTTATGCTGACGTTTTGGCTTGGTCTGCTGCTTTGTAATCCAGCCATTTCTCTGTGTGTGTAAGTGCATTTGTGTGCATGTAAGACAGGGGTTAGTTATTACCAGCATGTTTAAGAACAGATTCAGCCTGTAGGCACTATGAGTCTGACAAAAATCCAATTACATGTTTCTCTTTTCCTTTTTTGTAATCAGTTTGCCTTTCATGCCTTTGTATTTTTCTCAGCTGACTAATCTAGTCACACTTTTTAATTGCAGTATACTTTCTTTATCCTCTTTATCTTTCCCGAGGTTTTCAACACTTTTTTTTTTTTTTTAACTTCTTGGCACAGCTCAGGAACTGAAAGTGAGGCGGGCTCAGTGACTAGAGCTGAGGCTTCCTAATCGTCTCAGTGGGGTTTAAAAAGGCCTCATAAAATATTGACAGCTACATGTAGGAGTTAGCCTGCGCAAGATGATCAAGTTTTTCACTGCTTTAATCATGAAGTTCTTCTCTCTTTTGGGTTTGTCAACAAGCTGCTCTGAAAAGTCTTTACCAGCCCAGAATATTTAAATTCAAATTAATGAATCAAATATTTATGTCAAATTACCTCCTCATACTGACAGAGGATATTCTGAGGATGTGCTGGTTATAATATTCTTAATTATTCAGCTTGTCTGAGCAAATAAATCAGAGCATGTCTTTTATTTTTTACTTTTAGTAGTCTTAGTATTAATGCAGTGGATGACTTTTAGAAAGTCGTATTGGCAATTTATAATTTAATAGTGGCTCAGTGACAGCTCTGTGAAAAACTGGCAACCTGTCCATGTTGTACCCTGCTTCTTGCCCAATATCAGCTGGGACACCCTTCAAAGGACAAGCTTTACACCTGGAACACACTGCCAGCATGTGTGTGACAGAACCTCTTGTTTTAAATTTGGGGTTCACGTTAACAGATTTAGTGGACTTGGCAATTCTGAATCCAAAACTAAATTAAATTTAACAGAGTATTAGAAATAATTAAGAAAAAGTGAAAAACCTCACATTTGAGAAGCAGAGATATGTTAGCATTTTATATTGGTTAATTTTTTGTTAGCTGTCAGTTCATTTTCTGTAAATCAACTAATCAGTTGAATACGTAGTTTTTGCAGCTCTAATTGTAAGTTTGTTGCTTGCAGTGAGGTAGGCAGTTTGATTTTGTGTAATGGATAAGAAACTGCTTCAAAATATGGTGATTTTTTAAAAAATATTTGTGTTTTTATTTCTTTACTTAGATTAATTAAAAAGGCTGCTGATAATACTGATGTGGCTTAAAGGTTACAGGAAGGGCAAGCCCAAAGAGAGTAATGTAAATGTTTTGGGGTTTTTTTATCAAATCAACTTTAACCGAGGGACAGAGCAGACAAATCTGGCATCCACTTTGTGAACTCCAGCCAGTGTTGGTCCTTCGGCCCCCCCAGCTGGGCTGACATCAAAATGTAGATCTGAGCTCCTCTCAGTGTCAGCCGTTCTATTTCTTTCTTCTGTCTCTTCCTCTGGATCCATCTGTCTCTTCTCCTGTCGCTCTTTCTTAACCTCCCTCTTTGTCTCTTTGACTGTCGCACCATTTCCTTAGCATCAATCCTCCTCAGCTAGCTTCGCCTCCCCCTCCCTCCGCAGGCTCAGTGTGCGGTGAGCGTGAATTACAGAGGCGTAGAGCAGGTGTGCAGTTGGCTGGCTATTGCTGCTGACTCGCATAAACGCTGAGAGGTGAGTCGTGAGCTGCTGTGGTTGAGGAATACAGCTGGCCTCTAATGCTGATGGACCTCCCCCCGGTCTAATGTTTGCCAAGGGCTCGGCCAGGTGCTCGCCGGCATACGCACACACACAGAAACACACACAGAATTCTGCAAAGATACGTGTCCGCAGCTACAAATGGACATGATACACATATGTGTGTCAGATTTAATAAGGATTCCCAGCTGTGGTAATTTTAGTACACAGAGAGTGAGCTGATGAATTCTGCTGTAGGTTCACGCTGTCTGCCGGGGAGAAAAATGAAGGTGGTAATTTTTGTCTGGCTCAGAGAACAAAAATTCTAGGACACAAGCATCCTCACATAATTCCCTGCCTTCCACACTGAAATATGAAATACTTAAAAAGAGTCGGAAGGTAAAACTGTTTTGTATTACCCTTTGACTCGGTCACTCAGCGGCTGGGTGGGAAGTTTAAAGAACATGTTCTGGTGGGAACAGCCCAGCTTCATTCGTTCAAAAAAATGCCATTTTGTCAATTTAATCTTTCTTAAATTTGTCTGTATTTCCATCAGTGCCCCCAGCCCTCTGCATGTTTCTCATTTCCTTTCTTTCCTTTCTCACCATCTCAATTTTTGTGCAAACACGCCTCAACAATTCAGTCCTTGCTCTTGCTAAGCCTGAAGAAGGCAACTGAAAAATCTAATAAACATAACTCGCCGCAGCTCCTTGACCCCAGTGTCGTCCCTGAGATGTTATTTTAGTGCAACACCTGGTCGATTCTTTCCCATTCCACCTGGATGCCCTTACCCCCTCCTCCTTCTCCCCCTCTCCAATATGGATTCGAGATGTTCGTGCCTTTTTACCTTACCCCCTGATCCCCCAAGTTGGAATAGAGAAGGGTAAATACGCAAAGGGTGTGTGAATAATGCAAGGCGAACATTAAATGTCAGGGCTAAAAATTCACAATTTCTCTCTATTGTCTCGCTGGCAGTCACAGCATGTTTTATGCATTTTATAATTAGCGGGGGAGTCTCAGAGCAGGGGGAGGAGGCCTGACAGTTACAGAGATCGCTTATTTTTGCGAGAGGTGGCGTTTTAAGAAGTTGCAGAACTTCATTTGAAAGGCAAATTTTGCAGCTCTTTAGAGTATAAGACCATCGCAGGAATTCTTCTCTGAATCAATAACATCTCCAGCATGTATGAGCTGCCAAACAAATAGTACGCACGCATATGAAATGTAAATATTCATTTATACATATATGAGAACAGAAATACAAATTGATATCAAAGGCAACAAGATTTCCAGTTTGATGTTTTGCCTGTTTTGCCATGTAGGTTTAAACAGTTTGGATTGAATGGTTGGGGTTTATACTTAAAGAAGAAAATATAATGAAACTATAGGAAACAAACAAAAATATGAGCTGGATTGAGAAAAGATGGCGGGAAGAGAATGATTGTTCAAACGAAAAAGAAAATATGAAAATATTCTCTATTCTGTCATTTCTTCCCCCCATCCATTCTTAGCACTTGTCATTTTTCCTTTTTGTTTTTCTAATTTCTTGTGACTTTAATGCATCCTTTTTCTGTCCCCTCCATAGTTCATCACACATGCATTTTTTTCTCTTCCTATAGTAAAAAGCAATCATATCATGTATTATGTCAGGTTCAGGTATAGGATCACTGAGTCTCAAATAACAGCATATAGACAGTGTAAGCACAGTATATAACATATACCAAAAAATAACACTATGTAAACATGTTTTCTGATAAATCACAACATATATAAAACAGACTTTTCATGTCAATTTGTGGCTTGCAGGTTTGTTCGGATTGCACTGCTCATTTATGAAAACAATGACTAATGTGTTGCTGAAGTTTAGATGCAGTATTGTTCTGGAGACCATCATGTAGGAGGGAATAAAAAAAATCTCCATCATTTAATGACTCAGACTGAAGTCCCACTGCTGCGGGAGCATCTGACAGAGGATTTGAAATTGTCTGTAAATGTTCCACATGGAACTTTTATCAAATTGCAAACAGTCTCAATTCACTGTAAAAGTGATGCCTCTCTATGACCTGTAAGAAGTTCAGCTATTTCTCCATAGTTATTCTTAATGCTTGCCATTGGGGAAGATTCCGAAAGTTAAGAATATTTCTTAAGGAGAAGTAAAAAGGTTGAATTAAGGGTTTTCACAGCCTGAGGACAGAAGCAGCTCTGTAGTCTGGTGATAGGGCAGTAAATACTTCTGTACTGTCAGACAACAGCAGAAACATTTTCTTAAAACATAACATTTTATTTTGGTGTCTTGATATCAAGTTATATATTGCTTGTGGCTTGTTTTTATGAAGACATTACATAGCAGGGAACGTTGAAAATTTTAGCTTTAGCTTAGCAAAATTATAGTTTCTCAGCAACCAAATCTGTTGCTGTAAAATTACATGAAACCTAGGTGCATGAACAAAAAGAATACTTTGACAAAATTAAGTTTGTTTCCCAATCATCATATTGCAATCATTAACATCACATAGGCCAAACAATGCCTTATCTCTTCTCTAAGCATCCTGAAATCAGTTGTTTAAAAAAGGTAAATTATATTAAAGATCCATTTAAAAAAAAAAAAATTCATTCCTTTCCAACATAAATACATGGGAAAGACAGAGGATGATTTTTATGATACAAGGTGATGGTGCCCATACCACTTTTGTCCACAGGGTCTCTGGAATTAACACGTGATTTAAGTTCCTCCATAGCTGCAAAAATCTTATTGACACATCCCACCCAGTCACCAAAATATCCCGGTGTGTCTTCAGAAGAAAAATCAAAGACTTGGTCTTCTGTTCAAATGCTGACATGGACCAAGTCCATGTCAGCATTTGTGGTTGCACTTCACGTTGTCTTCCTGAAAAGCATGTGGTCCTGTGAATAATGAAGCAGGGGAAAAAAATAATTAGTACAAAATAATAGCTTTGGCACAATAATGAAAACATTATAAAACAGACAAAACAAATTTTGTTTTGTTTATTCAGATATTCAATGTAACAGTCAAACAGACATTATAAAGTAGTAGCAGATTAAAAATCACTGACTCTAGTTCTTTCTATAATAATCATAAAGATTATTTGAGGGACAAATGACCTTCTTGAACATTATTTTATACATGAAGTATTATTGTTAATGAACTATTCCAAATATTACACATTTACATTGGAAAAAAGTGGTGCAGAGCAACAGCTTTTTAGAATGTATTTATCTTAGCTGACTTTAGCACTCGAAAAATGTGGCAGAATGACAAGTCAGAATCTTTCATAGCAACACTTTATATACTTTACAAAAAGCATTCATAGTATGCAAAGAAAATATTAAACATTTATTTTTTTTCTTATTAAGCAGCCACTTATAAGCCTGGAATATATAGCTGTCTTATTCCATAGTTGATGATTTCACTCCCTCCCAGGATATAACAAAAAGAGAAATTAGATATCCACCAGGCTGCACAATTTTAATTTGCACAGCTCTCCCTTTGGGCCATACAGTACAAGAAACAGCACCAGCATCCCATTTCATTCATCAAATTCTCATCCTGCTTTTAGCTGCATAAATACAATCGTTTGACAGATGACTTTGCTAATTGCCTTTTCAAACTGCAGCAATCTCTCGGTGCAGCAAGCGAAAATTAAAAATGCAGCGCCCTGAGTATTGCTTTTTCATGTCATAGCCTGCATTTATCCACCTGAAATTAATTCTCTCATTTGTTTGTAAGATAAAGAGGGAATACTAAGGATCCCAATCCACTTAAAGCATCTTCACCGCTACTTTACATATCCATTCCAAAATAATGATTTTTCCCTGAAGACTCCTCCCAGCAAGCTTCTAGTCATTAACAGTGAAATGAGGATCAAGTCTCTACTTTTCTAAAGGGCACTGTGGTCTTTTCACATTGTCATCTCATACAGTATTTGTGTCTGTGTGTGTGTGTGAGATGTTCCATGCATGAGATTGCTGTTGGACGATGGGAATTCACACTTGAGCTGTAATGTGATTTGTGCTGATGTGTTCTGTGTGTGCTGCTAACACCCCTGATCTGTATGGAGGAGGGTGTTGACATTTTTTCCCAAACACACAGGATCAAGAAACAGACAGTAGTCATATACAGTGGAGTGGTGCCACTCTGTGCAATTAACACTCAGTAAGCTACAGGTTGTCATCTAAATATAGTGTAATCATTAGGAAGTTTGTGATAAAGTTGCTGCCATTTTGACCCCTTCTACGATAGTGTCAGCAAAGTTATAATAGAAGCTTTGGTAAGGCCCTTTTAATCCAGAGTTAACTTTATTTATAAAATAATTATGTATTGTCATTTATTAATAGATAATAGATTAATAGATAATAGATCAATAGATAAAAGCAATAGAAATAATTGCAATTAAGGCATCATTATATTTTCAACATTTTAATTGGTGTTCAACAAGTCAACAAAAACTTGTCTGTAGTAGAAAAGAGAAAGAAAGGAGCTTCTGGCCAACAGTATCATATTTTTTTTTCATCCTGCCATACAGTAAAACTGTTTTTTAACTACCGGGCTGCAGTTACTGAAGTTGGATTATCTTGTTTCTAAATGTTTACTTCTTTTTTTTCTGGACATTGAAAAACTGTTATTGTATTGCAAAAAAAGAGGATATATTAATAACTTAACTTGCACCCACAATGTTGTGTCTAATATTTAACACAGCAGTTTAAAATCAGTCTCCCATGTCCGGCAACAATGACAAGCATGAAACCAATTTGCACCTAGAGTTCACAGCAGAATGGGAACAGATCCATCTCAGTCATCTTGTGTCATCAAGGATAAATGTCATCTCATACCGCTGCTAAACCGTGAGGTTGGCTGCATTTCATTTGACCTTCATTTGCTGAAACAAGTGATTACATCGAGGAGAAAGCTCATTTGCATGCAAGCACATGTTTAAACAACCACTGACAGTCCACCTGTTAGATATAATTGAGTGACGGACAGACAGTGATAGGGAGCAATGGCTTGCAGGAACAAGTAAACAATCATTCATGTCTTTTTCCTTGATCAGTTACATGTAATTGAAAGTGGAAAATTGAACACAGTGTTGCCTGCTGTCACATGATTCAGGATTCAGTCCATGCATGTTGTCTGGAGGTTGTGTAAACACTCTGTAAAAAATGCAGATCTGAAGTAGATTAAGCAGTGTAAGAGGCATGGAGTGCAGGATAAGTGTAAATTACAACAATTCACTAAATGTGTTATGTGCACAGGGTTATTTGAACATGTATTTCTACAGGGGAATACCTACTACTTTGCTAAAGTTTGCTATATTTCTCATGATTTAATGAAACCTAATTAATTTAGGAATACACAGCATATAAATTAAATATTAAAGGTAGCTGAAATCAGAAACTACTTTGATACTGGGTCCCTGAGAAGCTTAAGTGTGTTTTAGTGGTGCATTTTGCTAACGAATTTCTAATTAATAAAATCACCCACAGTAATTTCCTCACAGAAAAACCTGGGGACTTGGAGCTTTTGATGCTTTATTGCTACCACCTATGCTGTTATTTTTGAAGCTAAGCTGCCAAAGTACACAAGTTACACTTCCTCTGGGGTTTTGGGCAGTTACTGTGCAGATGTTAGATGTCATGTAACCCTTATTTGCATGCAGCTTGGGAAGACAAACGAATGAAATCCAAAATTTCTATTATATAGTAAAAATTGACAAGTATAATTGGGGCCTGAGACTACATTTAAACAGGAGACAGTGCCCTCATCAGTAAAATGCAATTTTAACGTCAAAAAGTGAAGTAGGAGTGGTGGCCTTCTGATTTTAGCTTTGAATTATTTAATTTATGTTCATGGTTTAATGACAATAATTATTGCTTGAATCTCTGACATGAAGAGAATAGCTTTCATGTGCACATTTAGAACAGACGTAATGACAATCAAAGTACTGAGACTGATGTACTGTAATTGATGTTAACTTGATAAATACCACTCGCTGCCTTCATCCTTTTCTACTGTCATCAAAATGTGTAGACAGAATTTCTGTCAATGACAGGAAAATGAAAAATATACAAGTTGAATGTGGCTCCACCTCTTATAATACAATTAAAGCCATATGTTTCTGTGCTCTGCTATTCAGGCCGGTGGGAGGTGACTGTCAGAAGAAATGCCGGTCCTAGGTGCCCTAGAACATCACCACCAGGACCATGGCGACTCATTGGCCAATGAGAAGAGAGAGGTGCTCCCATGGCTCCTCCTGCCTTGCTAAATGGTCGGCGTCCTCCTTGATGTTCCTATGGTTGCCATGGGTGTTGCTATGGCCTCTGTGGCCCACCCAGGCTGAACAAGTGGGCGTTGGAGGACACGGTGGGAAGGCGCTTCATGGTCCCCTCTCTTCCCCCTTATCCTCGTCATCCTCATCATCCTCCTCCTCGTCCCAGTCCAGCTCTTCGCCATGGGGCTTCAGCACGAGGCAGAGCGGGGGACAGCTGGACTGGCTGCTGTCAGAGAAGGGACCTTTCCACAGATGTCCTGAGTACACAGAGTTCAGAGAGAGGTTCCAGCAGGGATTTTCTACCAGATACAAGATATACAGGTGAGAAGGGTCATCACCTGTGTGCCTGTGTGTGTATGTGGGTATACGTATATGACCCATGTGGCGGGGAAATAAAGTTGTGGGGACATAAATCTGCTAAGACAGTCACAATGTGGGGACTGCTTCTCCTTACAGGGACAGGAGGCAAATCTCACAACATAGATTAATAATTGTAAGGGTGAAGACTTTTGTTAAGCTTAGGCTCTGAGTAAGGTTTGGTGCATGTTTTAGGATTTAGGAAGTGATTCTGTGTGTAGCACAAGCTAAATGTTGAAAGTGTTAGAAGACTATCTTTCCATTCTCTTAGGACATGCTTCCCAATCTTTTTGCCTTATGACATTGGTACTCATGTGCTTTATTTTTGTTCTATTAAAAGACTGGGGGGACCCAGACAAAATATATTACAAAATGAATGGTAAAAATCTTATCAGCAGAGTCTGAGATATCCTGGATTTTACTCCTTAGTTCAGTCCAAACTGAATCCTACATTACCCATGATGCAACCACAGGCATCTTTTGTTTGATCCTTCATGCTTGATAAATGCCCTCTATCTTTCTAAGTCCAAACTTAGCTGATAACTCAGTCTTGTTGTTGAACAGCAGTATCAGTTTATTGCAAATTCACATCTGCACAGGTAGATTTAACAAATACCTTCTAAAATATAATCTTATATATGTATCAGAGTCTTCTTGTATCCCGCAGTCAATCATGTTAAAATGTTTTTTCCATTTAATTAACAGGATATTTACTTAAAGCAGGAGAAATTTGTTACCTTTAGTAACCCTTTAACCCAGTACTGCCCTTGAGGCATCTTGAGTGAGAAGGAAGCACCATCACAATAATCTTAACTCAGGAAACAAAAGGCCACTTAAAAGATGTTAATTCATTTTTTCCCCTAGATTTCTGTGAGTGATGTGACATAGTAGAGTTAAAATAGCTAACCTCAATTAAATGTCATCAAGAAAGTATCTGGCCATATAGTCACAGTTTTTCATAGTTTAGCTCATTTGAATGACACAGATTCTCTACCACAATTTTATGCATAACTCATGGAAATATGGTGAAAACTTTTGGCTATTTTCTGCCTCCTATGTTATATAAAGTCATCCTGATCAGAAGCACAGATCTGCACTAGTCAGGAACATCAGGAACATAGTTAATACCAAGCAAACACAAAGGCACTGTTATATCAGTCTCACTATCTGATTTTGAGCATCCAAGCATTGACTCCAAGTATTAAAGCAAATATCACTGAGATAACTGTATGAAAAAATGTTATCACACTGTGCACAAATGGGATAAAAGGGAAATCAGAGATAATGCAATGATACACATGCACAGTAACAAAATGTAGAGGTCAATATGGTGATATTTATCTTTTCTTTGCCTTTGTAAAAACATTGAGATCTTTTCTTTTTTATATAATGCAGCACTGACACTAGAATTTAATCAAGCCCACTGTGTGTATGAAAGCATGTAATGAAAAGATGTTCTTTTACACTATACACGCATTATCTGCACAGCTCTTCTGTATTAAAATTGGCTTGATGGGTAGAAATGAAATTCAAGCAGCAGTATTATGATTTGTGTAAGACTATAAAAAAAACTGTGGGACAGCAATATCTTCATTCTGTTCATTTTAGATGGTTCTTTGTCTTGGAGGCTGAAGGAGAAAGGAAAGGAAGAAATGAAATCTGACTTAAGATTTATTGAATTTTACATACTTTCACCCTGTGCCTTCTCCTTAAATGAATACTTATAGGATTGTAGATTTCATTAGCTAACCAATTTGAGTGCAATTTGACCAATTCTGTGTCTTTATTTCTGATGTTAAGGATTTTAAAGTTAACTTATGTTGTGATCTTGGTATTCATTTGGCCCTTGCTAAATAAACTAAGCAACAGTTATTTAGAGTTGGACACTAAAGAGGGACTGAACAGGGATCAGAGGAAGTGGGACATTGATACTTTCTGGGGCATTACAGACAGAGCTTTAAATACTTTTAGAGTAATCTGTGAATAGAGTGAAAAAGAGCTGGAGTTAATTATGAGCGACAGACCCAGAATATAGCCTAGTGATGAAACTGGTGAAGGCAGTGATTCTGTCATTTTTTTCTTCAGTCCCACAGGCAAGAGAGAATCAGCAAAAAGCCTAAGTTATGAGCTCAACACAATCAGGGAAATGTAGTGTGGGGCCGATAGTTGAAAGAGCATTTTATGGCCAAGTATTACAACTTGTAAAATGAAAAATGCAGTAGATATTTATTATAGTCATAGAAACATGACAGTCCATACATTCAGCTGTCATATATCTTAAACAATTTAATTTAAAGATGTTACAGAATTATATGCACCTGACAGCTCATAACTTATTTTTTTATATTTGACCAAAATGTCAACTTTTAAGGGAGAGCAGCATGGAAAAGGGCTTACTAACAGTTGTAGACCTGCAATATAGCTTACGAGAAAGGCTCAGTTTTATCAGAAGGGATCAATAAATAGTTCTTAATTCACTTTTGCTTGACAGTGCAACACAAGACATTCCACACCTTAACAAGGAATAAATAATTTTCCAATAACTTCTCTATGTACATAAACATGACCATATTTTTATTTATACTCTACACAGTATGACTTTTCTCCAAAACGGAGTTGTAAAACCTTTAATGAGCACCAGCGTTAGTCATATCAACCTGTCAAGAAAAAAAAAAAAAGAAAAGTTAATACTTAAGGTTATAGTTAAGTTTCTACAGTACAATTGGTACATTTCACATTTATTTCACTGTTCTGCCACTTTATATTGACCTTAAATTCTATCTGGCCTAAAAGGCCTGTATGAGCTGAAATTTTTCACTAGGAGGTTGAAGGGATAGGAACTTGTGAGAACTAAGAAAGGATAGTGCCAAA
Source organism: Ctenochaetus hawaiiensis (assembly GCA_029783645.1). Taxonomy (NCBI): domain Eukaryota; kingdom Metazoa; phylum Chordata; class Actinopteri; order Acanthuriformes; family Acanthuridae; genus Ctenochaetus; species Ctenochaetus hawaiiensis. The sequence goes on along the minus strand of JAPZDY010000004.1, from coordinate 2,646,177 downwards.
CAG
>JAPZDY010000004.1:2622070-2632682 GCA_029783645.1 Ctenochaetus hawaiiensis | reverse complement strand
TGCAGATTGCATCTTGTTAACATTTCAATATTTATTACATGAATTTAACTAATGAAATATTTAGCATCAATATTTACTGAATTACACACAGTGTTTAAAAATACAGTAGAGCTTTTCCCTCACCAAAGGCCTGCTCAAGGGGGCATTACGTGACCAGACATTATTATTCCACCTGATGAGAATGGCTTCAACCACAGGTACTTTTCCTGTGTGCAATTTTCTGTCCCCATTGCTAGAAGCCTTGCCATTATTGCTATTATTGGCAAATTTGTTATGAGCTTGGAGGGGACTATCTTTTTTATTGTGAGAAAACAACTTTTCCTTTTTTCTGTCATGATTTCACTTTGCACCGGTTTCAGGTAGTCTACTGGATACACACAGGTTACAGTAAAGCAACTGAGTAAAACTGGATTTTAGTCACTGAACGATTCGTTGATCAAAAAAAGCAGGGAGTTAGACATCCTGTGTGCATCACTTTGATTTTTATAAAGAAAAATAAATAATATCATCAACAACTGACCTCTTTAATCACCCTCAATCAAACAGTTCAGTCCTGGTGATGGATTATAGAATTCAACCTAAAATTGAGGCTACATCAGGGTCTGCTGTGATCAATTAACCTAATGCACTCAGGAACAAAGGCATAATGAGAGACATTTTAGGTTTAAAAAAGGAGCCAGGCGGTAGCTGTGTGAAATAAAAGTGCCTGTATACAGGAGACCTTGTCCTTAGACTTAGAATACCTACAAATTGATGTAAGGCTCTCTGAGAGTGAGATTTCACATTAACCTTTAATATGAGCTATTGAGCATCAAAAAAGAGGTTTGGCTATTAAAAAGCAATTCAAAACTAAATGTATCAAAACTAAATGTGTAAGAGAGGCTGGGAAAGAGGGAGATCAGTGCAAGAGAGAGAGAGTGGTGTGTGTGTGTGTGTATGTATATGAATCTGAATGCCTTTTTATTTGACTTTCATTCAGTTTCGAATCATGTAAAAAACTGGCACTGAAACGCCTTGAGTTCTTTAGCGCACAAAGTTCACAAAAGAACTACAAATTTAAAGGAATATATTTTACAGAGAGAATCCGTTGAATAAACTCACCCCCTGAAGGCTTGAGAGGTGCCTCTGACAAGTTCACAGCTCTGTTCTTTGCGGATGATACTGTCAGTTTGAATTCACAAGAAGAAGTTAGAATGAACCCTTGGGCAAAAAAAGAGAGTAATCTTAAAATGTGCCAGTATATGTTTAAACATCATTAGAACCTTTTCCAACCACTTTGCAGTGCAGAAAAGCTGCCTACAAACTTTTCCATGCAAAGCCCCCCTAAATATTATAGTCGGTCTTTTGCAGGATTTCTTTAAAAACACAATGTCAATATTACAGCAAATATTAAAGTAAAAAGCTTGTGCTCCATGTTTAATGCTCTATACTTGTAAGTGTTACTTTGCCTGAAGTTCCTATTTTTTTTTGAGCAGCTTAACTTTTGTCAGCGTAAATGTCTGTTTTGGCATTGGACTAGTTAGTAAGGAGCTAGCATGCAAACTGCCAAGGGATAGGTAGCAATCACTTCCTATATCCTTTGTCTTGTGTTTCATATTAGCAGCAAATTTCCCGCAGAAGGAAGCTCTTACTTCAGCATGGTTGGGTTATTTTCTTTTTGTGTAAAGTTGGTAAAACAAATATACATAAGTAGCAAAACTGTGCCTTAACGTTTGATTTGAATGGAACGTTTTTTTTTTGTTATCTCACATGATAACATTTAATTAGACCATAATCTCTTATGACCTCTTAATACATACCTAATAACTTAATTATCCTATTTACACACTTAATGCTGTTCTCAAATTCAACACTTTAAAGTTTTTTGGCTTAGATGCCAATGAAGACACACCAGAGAGTATTTATCAGTTCATCTGGGACATGCACATGAACCTCTCTTCACGTCAGCAAAAATTTGACCCACCACATGTCAGTTATTGAACAATTAATATCCATGAATTTTAAGGCTGGTTTACCAGTTTCTCACCATTATGATGTCCTTCAAAAAGTGGTGAAGAACAGCAGGAGTGAAAACCTGGAATCCAGTTTTCATCAAAACAAAATTCTGACCTGTGTGTTACCGGTGTGCCAAAATAATCAGTGCACACAAGGACAAATTGCCTCCAAATGCACCATATGACTGGTTGCTGACAAGCAAGGCTGCCTTTAAAAGGCTATTTTTTTAAACAGAGTTCTGCTCAGTGCTCCCTCTATATAAAACACACTGGAAGCTGTACATTAGTTCATTTCACCATATGAGCACAACAAAGAGAATAAAAACTATGATTTTAACAATAATGACAAAACAGAATCCAGATCTGTTCAACCAATATTTTTGGTCTAACTCTGTTAAAATACAATAAAAATCCAATTTGTCAGCATGTTAGCATGTTGCTCACTAATGAGCTTGTTTTTGTTACCAACAGCCTTTATCTTAACTTGTTGCTATCTTTAATCCTGGTGCGTTCATTTATAACCGAAGCATCTGTGTTGCTCTGGTTACACTATCACCATGTAGAATGAGTCCACATCTGCCAACCAATCAGCCAATTGAACCACATTATTAGGCACACCTGTACAATACAATCCAAAGCAACTGTTTAACTGTAAAGCTAAATTTTATGATTCCTGTGATGTTCAGTAATGTCTGCCTAATAAATAGTGTAAATAGGTTTTATATTTTAGCACGAGATCAAAGCACATGATGGTGTTGTACGGAACTGCATTATATTCTGAGGTCTTTGTATATTCTGCCTCACTTATGGAAATAAAAGTGAGGAGAAACAGAACAGAACCCTATCTCAACAGTCCAGTACGGCACCGCCTTTAACTGCCAAACCAGAAAAATGTAATTTCCTCTTTAAATATCAATAAAACAAAAACATTATGGCCGGCTTGTTTGTATTTGATTGCATTAAAGTGGCAAAATACCGGCACATATGCAGCAGCAGATGAAGTACATGTTTATGAGTCAAGGCAGATATAAACAAAGAGGCTTTTCTCAGGCTAAGCTTAACAGAAAAACTGCATTTTCATTTATAATATGAGTGAATACTTCCTCCAATAAACTGTATTTAAATGCACAGTAATATAATTTGTTTTACCATAACTGGACCCTTTTTGCTGTTTTGAAGTTGTGAGCCAAAACAGAAGGGTGAAAATTGAAAAAGAGACTGACATTCCAAGTTTGCAAACACAGCCAGCACCCACAGCAAACTGCATACTGACTAACCAGAAGGTACACAAGCTGCATGAGCGATTGAGAGTGAAAGAAAGAGAGTGGTGGAAACCACATTTCCCAGGTTTTTTGTATAGATTCCCATTGGTATCCAGTGCAAAATGTGAAAATTTCTTTACCAAGTCCCTCTGAGAACAATCAGGGCACACACACAAATGTCTTAGACACATTTAAACCCTCAGCCTCCTGCTGTGTTTGCGCTTGAGAAGGAAGAGAGAGAGAGAGAGAGAGAGAGAAGAGGCATGCAGGGAAAAGGACTAGGAGCTAGACAGTGACAATAAAACCTCACAAAAAGCTTTCCATCAAAGAAGATTGCGTTAGATACAACACTGATGGGATGGATATCTTGGTAATATTTTTCTCTTTTTTCATCATCAAAAGATTAGGTTTTCAGAGTAGCACTCCTTCACTCCTACAGCCCCATCACTCACACTGAATCACAGACCAAAACTTTCTAACTCCTAATCACACCATACGAACACCCGATCAGGATCCCTTTATCACATCAGATAGTTGCTGTGGTGAATCTGTCCCAGTTTGGTTGAGTTGTTTGGTTTGATTAAGGAAAGGGTCAGTATAGAACACATGCTAACATTGTGAAATGTCCAGGCTTTGGTTAGGTTTAGGCACCAAAGCTACTTTTACAATTAAAAAAAAAGGATGTTGGAGTTTGATGTCATTTTTGATTTCACACTGGATGCAAATACTGGTTTCCTGTGTATGGCCCAGCACTCTACCCCAACCTACACTCCTCTTGAGACCTTGTTGGTCTTTACAGTATGTTGCATGGAGTAGCTGCTTTTAGAGTTCCGTAATGCTGTGAATGGGTTTGCATTAGAGTTTCTAGCAAGCTGGATTTGCCCTCACAGACACTGGGGGAATGTGTATTTTGTGAATGTGTTAAAACTGATGCCAAGGAGTCCTGATTAAGGTGTAAGTATACAGTCTAGTTCGCTCCAAGTGACCTCTCTTACTTTTTGTATCTTACAAATACATAGAATCTGTGGGCTGATAAGCTCAAATAATCAGCTAAACTGATGAGTGGGGTTCTGAGGAGTTGGACTTACCGGAGGCTTTTACTACACACAGTCAGGCCAAATATAATTTTAATTTATCTTCAGTGTGACAGAAATTTAACAGTGTAAGATTGTCATCATTGTTGGTATTTTATAGATTTACACTTAAAAGCCTTCTGAGCAAACTGATTTTCATCAGTCCATACTTTGTTTTTGTCCATACTCCATCAAATGGTTGTGTGCTTTCTGCTGCAAGAAGTTATCCCTCTCAGTCTGAAGTGATGCAGTTCACTTATGACATAGATGTCCAGGGTTTATAGTTATCATGATTCCTTAAGCAGGAAATCATACCTTAAAACTCTCAGTGATGCATTCTGATTCCACTTTTATGACCAGGGTAAAGCACATTTTATTAAGTTTCTTAATTTGTGAAATCACTCCAACCTCTGCTGATATATAGAACTTGAGTAGAGTTTTGACCTGTTAGAAGGAGCTGGGAGATGGCAATTGGCCAGAGATACAAACGCAGTGGCTAACACATGCTATCCCTGCAGAGACTAATGTCCTTGCACTTGTTTGTAGAAGGAGAAAAGCAGCAATGAAAGAGTGATGATTCTGTCAGAACAACTTTGGCAGGAAAGAATCAAACTTTAATTGTGCTAATGCACAACATATATACATTCGCGCATGATGAAGCCTTTCAGTGGAGCGGACTAAAACTTGATTGAATAAAGTTGAGTTCCCCCTAGATGTCAACTGCACAATAAAACAAATCTCAGCTTAATTACAACAGGTTAAATATTCAATAGGATTTTAGAACTTTTTTATTAAGCTCATTTTTTAAATAATAGCACAGCTACAATACTTGGGTGAAAAATATTTTCTTTCCCCAGTCAGTGTACAGAAGTTAAAAAGGGGTGTCAGCAAAAGGTGATTTGGACAGCAGAAAAAAAAGACTCCATATTCTCCATAGAGTTGTGTGTAGTGCGTGTGGATGTGTGTGTTGTCACATCTGCTGTGGACTCACTGGAACAAACCCGAGAGCGCTGTTTTGTGTTGAACCTGAGAGCACTTTCTTTGACCACACCAGTGTATAACAACAACTTTCACATTTGATCAGACGCATCATGGAGACCTTCTCTTGGGTATAACAGCCTCAGGTCGGGACAGGAACTCTTCACTTGCTCCGGGTTTAAAAAAAAAACACCTTGAAAACTCGGCGGTGGTGAAGCAGCAGGCAGCACAGGATGGAGGCAGAGAACTGGCTTAATAAAGAGCCCGCTGATTAGTGATTGGTCCTATGCAGAGGGTCTAAGAGTCTGGGAAGGTAGTTTGAACCAGAGGGGAGTTCCCTTATGAATTTTAAATTGAGGGAAGTGAGAAAATATGTAGATAGATGGAAGCCAAGAGGCAGAGCTGAGGTGGAGTAATAAGTCTTACTGATTTAACTCTGCTAAAATCCATTTATCTGATTTATAAATTTCAAACTCTTGCCAGTGGACATACAGTATTTTGGAATGTGATAGGAATAATATGAAATATATTTCCTCCAGCACTGGTAATGACCAGTTATCAAAGGCCTCCAAAAGGTAAAAAAGCTAATTTTCTCCCCCAAATCTAAAACATACTGCGTAGTTCAGGGGTTAGTGGTATCATTCATTGTCTACCACAGTCTCACTTCTACTGCTTGTACACCATTACTCACTGCAGCACATCAAATTAATGTGTTGGTGCGTCTTTTTCTTTCACTCTTTGGCATTTGCCTCTGACAAGCTCATATAAGACCCCCCCTTTGTTAAATGAAAAAATGGAAAATGACAACCACATGAACATGAAGCCACAATAAACAAATCTGTGTTTATCAGTCTCAAGTTTGTCAGATGGTATGTCTTATAAACTAGTTAATACATATAAGAACTGAAACCATTAGCACATAATTAGACCCATTGGGAGGCATCTGAAAATATTAACATGTTAAAAACATTAAAATTGGATCAAAGCTTAACTAACTCCATCACTGCCCCGAGGACCTGCAAGGTTTTGGAGCTATTCATTTGAGAAAGCCAATGTTGATCTAGTTCCAGGAACAATCGATAGCGACTGTCTGTTCTGCGTGCTGTTTCTTAGTCGGAGGTGGAGGATCAGTACATGTCGAGCCTGAACACATCAGTTATCTTTCTACATGGTCAGATGCCAGTTGCAGTTTGGCTGCCTCTCATGCATCTAAATTTTTGTCTCAAATCCAGCAACATGTTCCTCACTTTCCTCTCTTATACCCGTTTTGAAACCTAACTCTGTGTTTACACTTAGAAATCCAGTGATAAGTTGAGCAGAATTATTTTTTCTTTCTAATTAGTTTAAAGAATATGAGCAAAACAGTGCTGTCTTTGGTTTGGTATCATGACAGTGTGATCTGTGTAACCATTGGCAACCATTCTCTGAAAATGTCACAACCATCTCTCTTGTGGTTATTTCTCATTGTTGCCATGTTCACTTTTTTTAGATCTAATTTATTTTATCAGCATTACACAAGCTGAGGGACAGATTTTTGCTCCCTGCTGTTTCTTTAGGCCTCGATGATTTATGATCTGGCAAAGAGCAAAATATTTTACTTGATTTCTAGTGACAGCAGTTTTAACATCCTGTCTTAAATTTTGTTGCAGTGTTTGGCAAGTCTGCCAAGGGAATCAATTATGATAATGATTTATGCATAATTTGCCAGGAATGCAACACAACTTTGGGTCAGGAGCTGAGCTATAACACTCTAATTGTGCTTTTTTCCCCTCATGCTGCTGGAAACAAGCACAGTTTTTGCTTTTACTATCTAGAACCGACTTTCCTCCTCATTTCCCTGGCCTTAACTTATTGCTGAAATCATGATTTTGCTGCATTATGTTTGCTTTGTTCGGGCTTATCCTCCGCTCTCATGATCCACTGACAAATCTCTGGGCGGAATAAACTCTCCAGCCGAGATAGCAGAAGCCAAACGGCTTACTTAGCAACTGATTGTGAAACAGCAGACAAAAGATTTTCCAAGCGAAAGCGAAAAACACACAGGCATCTGAATGTGTGTCCAAATATTACCTGAGCAGGAGAGAGAGAGAGAGATGTAGGAGAAAGAGACAGGGGGGAAGGGAATTAACATTAAAAGGAAGACTAGCAAAACATTAAAAAAAAAAAAAACAGGGCACGGCTGTGTGCATGTGTGTGTATCTTGCTTGTTTCCCTTCGGTGTGCGAACGGAAGACAAATTGACCATATGGATAAGAGCAGACGGTGGCCAGGTTGTGCTAAGAACCAGTTAGTTCTACCACATTGTGTTGTTTGGCAGTAAGCCTAATGTTTAGCACACTGGGAACTGGCAAACTAATGGGAAGAAGAAAACTGCCACAGGACGGACTTTTAAAAGCTTCTAGGACTCTGCAAGGTGCATTTGTTGGCACAGTTTGGTCCACTAAAACCTCACAGCAACGGCTGCACACAAATGGATTACAACAATGTGATTAAATAAAACCGCTATGTAGAGACGCTAAAAACAAATTTAGATACTTTAGATGTGATCAGTGATGATTTAGGTAGTGCATTTATCTCCATTTATGTTTTTATACATTCAAATATGGCTCAAAAAATGCAATGGATAGCCTGAGACATTTTTACACATTTTTCAATCAAATCCAGATAAAAAAATATTAAAAAACACAAATAAACAAACAAACCAAAATATCTACTACCCTAAACCTACGAAACCCATCAGTCTTCTTAAATACCCAAGTCAGGATCCCTTGGTGTCACTTTTTAAAGCACTGGGTATCCCTTTGTCATCTGTGTCTGATGCACCAGGCAGCAATATTTTAAGCAAACTAAAGAGGAGGGAGGAGGGTTGAAGAAGAATGGTGGGTGAACTTTCAGCCAGGAGACCATGAAGTTTGTGATTATAAAAAAATCAGTCATCTATTCCTAAACCTAGCCAAGCAGCTTTGTTTCCTAAACCTAACCAAAAAGTCAAGTTGCCTAAACCTTAGCTGAAGATCGCAGTGGGCAGAGCTGCATCATGTTCGTGTTGACATGTGGCCGAAGTCACAAACGACGCGTTTCAAAAGCATCTCAGAAGCGACTCTCAGCTCTGCCTCTGAGATGCAGTCAGTCCATATATGACTAAAGGCTTTCCAAGCTGCAAAGAGCAGATGGAGCCTGGCAGGATGTCAGATACAGGAACCACAGAGAGAGTCTGGTCAACTTTCAAAATAAAACACCCAGTGCAGACTTCCTGATTGGATCACATGATTAAAACAGACACTTAACCAACAAAACAAGACAGCATTTCACTACTTGGTCTACTTTCCACCACTAAGAAGCCAAAAAACAAATCAATAAAATCTGAACATGCCAGACAATATATTTTGCCTCTAAAATGCTAGCAATGGGCTTTGAAGCTGCGTTTAGGGTGTTCATGCATCCAAGTGTGGCCCTGCCACCTGATTTACATACGTAAGACAGAAAAAAAAAACAACCATGAAGAAAAGGTGACATCTCATCTCTCTTTTTTTTGCTGGATAGAGAGCCAAAATGTATAAGGCACTTTGATCAGCACTTTATTTTACCTGTGGATATCCATCATTAGGATTCATGTTGGATAAAGGAAAACTGCACTCAAAATGATGGAAAAATTGTCATTATGTCATAGCGTCGTTAATGTGCCAGTCACCACTTGGGCACAGCATGTAGATGGTGTGTTGGAGGTTTTGGATGTCTTTTAGAGGTAAAGGTGCCCTCCCTACTACTTCCATTCAACATGCAAAACTGCTAGCACAGGGCGGCTATCTATCAACCAACAGAATGCACAGAAACATGAAAGGCATCTGTGTTCTTTTCTTACACAGGGATTGTGGATGAACAGGCTAAATTTCCCAAAAGGTTTTTCTTTTAAGCATCACAAAGAGGAAAAAACACTAGGCAGACACAAAAATCTGTTAAAGCTGCTTAAAAAACACATGGAAACATTTTGTTTAGATCAAAAAATCAAATAACTTCTGAGATACCAAAACCAACTTCTAAGAAAAATATAACACTTTAGCTAACAGATGTTCAACTTTCTTCGTCAGCTAGTTGCAAACTTCCTCTGCTATGTGTTACTAGGGTAAGATTTTGTGTACACAGGACTTATTAAAACTGTTTTGCTGAAAACAGCTGCCTGCTGCTGCTATCTAGGTTGATAAGGGAGGTGAACCAAAACAGTAGCTGTGCCTTTAAACCAAGACCATACTTCAATAGAGGCTAATAAAGCTGGATGTAAGTTCTTCATTCGCCTGTCATTCCAAACATCTAATGCCATGTCACATGTCTGATTTTTTTTCTTTCTTTTTTTTTATTGAAATAGAAATAATTGAGCTGTGAAGCTATAGTTCAGACCATATGTTATAGTAAATATTTAGTTTTTATTTACTGCATAAACCACATATCTGCTAATCTCACTCTAACCCTGGTTTGCAGCTTTAAACAGTCTATTTTAACAAGTGCCCTGTCAAATTGGATGTAACAGAAAAGCAGCAGCATCCTGTTAGAAGGGGGTTGTTTTCGCCAGTACTGCCATTAGCAGGTTGTAATAAGTTTCATATTCCTCAGACTTTTGAGGCTTAGGGGATGCAGAGAGTCTTCACCCCATACCAGTGCCTTTGAATTGGATAGTAATTGGTCCTCATGCCCACATATGAGCACATGTCTGCGCGCAGTATGTGAACATGACATCAAAATGGCACCACACTGGGACAGTGTGTCGACAGCTCTCTGTGACATTAAGTGCCACCGGATCTGTGTTTTAACACGTACTGATTCAATTATTTTATCCCAGCTGGAAAAAAAAAATCCACAAACAAACTCGTCCTCTTTGATTCAGCAGATTTTCTCTGAGGAAATGCCTCCAGGGCAGTACAGTGGGAAAGGAAATAACCTGCATTTGTACGCTTGCCTTTGTGCCCTCTCTATTTTCATTTAGAGAGTCGATTTAAATTATGATTCTGAGGTTCAGTCTCCTTTCATTAAGTGGAGGTTGGGAATTGGTGGTGATGGCGGTCCGAATGGGGAGCAGAATGATCCATTGGTGTCTCCAACAATGCCGGGTCTCATTTGGATGAAATTGTCCCTATTACAAAATAAGAAAAAGCGACAGCTCTCTGTTTTGCTTTTGTCCGCAGGCTGAATTATTTCATTTTCTGATAAAGCAAATTAGGTTTTCTGACAGGGTATGTTTAAGTGGCACAGCAGCAGAGGAGGAAGAGAAGAAATGGGGGCATTTGAAGTGGACTATTGAGGATGGACAAGA
>JAPZDY010000004.1:2600038-2613436 GCA_029783645.1 Ctenochaetus hawaiiensis | reverse complement strand
AAAAATAAAATTTTGTCACATATTCACAAGTTATTTTAAAATCTGTGCATGCATATGTTTCGAAAGGCAGAATGTCACATAGATTCAGTAAACTTCACATATAGTAAAGATATATTATGGTAATATTTCACCAGCTGCTGTCTGTTTTCACATAAAGTAAAACACATACAATTCTTCCATGGCCAGAGAACAGGATTCCCTCTGCTCACAGCTGCAGTGAAGTGAAGTGTTAGCAAATACATTCACCCTAAGAGCCGTCTGTAGTTTTTTCTCTATCTGACAGCTAATAACATCCAGGTGTTATTTTCCAACATGCTGCCACAGGAAACACACAAACATTTTTTTTTTTTTGCATAGGCAGAGTTTTTCTTTTCTTTTCCTATTAAGGATTACATAAAAAAAAAAAAAAAAATTGCCCTGCTTCAGCGAAACCAAGTGCCAGAGCTGCAGGTGCAATCAGTGCTGTGCTAAAACCTTTTAATTAACACCATCTATCATCATTAGCCAAATAGTCAGCCAACAGTCTCACCGTTAACTCTCAGAGAGTGAGGCGAGGAGAAAAGTAAATGATGCACTGCTCTTCTTTGCTTTTCGGCCCGTCGCCGTCAGCTCCCCTTCCCCCGTGCTCAGTCACTGTGGAGGGGCTCAGAAAACACATCAGTCTAAATCAGCTGCAGTTAATCAGTGTGCGACTACTGGCTGCCATCCTGTGACTCGCTGGACTAAAAACTAAGCTAAAACTAATGCTTGCTGATGCATGTGATAGCTGCAGACTAATTGTTATAGTTTGCCACATTCAAATGAGATTGACCTTTGGTTTGGGATATTTGTCATGTAACTGATGCTGGAATTAGAACAGCTATATTTATTCTCTGCAATTTAGTTGACCATTTTTTTCGAAATAATAGTTAAACTCTATATATGTCAGAATATACTTGAATTTTTCTGGTTTCTTAGGCTAATTGCTCAGTGTTTTATGGACCAACATTGCAGACATGGTCTCCAGGCGGTGCTGCAGAGCTCCTGTTGAGTTGTTTGACTCTGGCCACTGGCTGCAGTCAAAAGTCAATATGAAAAATAGTGGTGCTTTTATCATTACTTGAGTCCCTGGCAATAGTGTTGAAAATGGTATGACATTGTGTTTTAGCTCTGGATTCTAAATAACCACAAGACTTGATTACTTTATAAGGCAGAGGGAGGCTGGGATTTTTCATAATGACTGGATGTACACTTGGTCACATACCTGTCCACAAAACAAACCAAATAAAAGATTATTTTGAAATAAACAAAGTTATATGGTTATCATAAGACAGTGGGAATGTTTATGTCATGGTCATTTATTTTTTAACTGACTATAACTCTCTGTTAGGGCTTCAATGTCTCTGATTTTTCTCTTAACCTTTAAATGCTCCCAATTTTTGTGCTTAAATTACATGCTCCTATTTAACTTCCTCCTTCTAGTAGTTATGTACAGAATTTATACTGCAAATCAGTGGAATCTTTCAATAGACATTGTATTTGTATATACAGTATGTGGCAAATTAATTAATTAACTAATTTTCTGTAAAGTGATAATGGGAAATTTCTGTCAGCACAATTTGTGAGAACTGGATTATTCGTAGAAGCCTTTTGCCAAGAGGAATATAAAAGCTCCAAGAAATATTGGGTAGAAGTTTTTTATCCTGATAACACCGGGTACTAAAAGTACCTCTGCCTCTGTACCTACAATTTCTAAAATCACCTTTTAACTTACTGTACCACTTTATAAAAGTGTAATATGTTAGCTGGATTGCCCCTTTTATTTAAAATGATGGTAATTATGTTGCTATCCCTTTTTATTCAATGCAGTCCAATGTAACAAGGCCAAAAAATCCTGCCAATAAAGTTTTCCCACTCTTAGAAAAATGAACTGTATAAGCTTCATGAAGGAAGTATTTCTTGCAGAGCTATTGCAGTGTATTAGGGTCAATTACATGATATAATAGTATTACTCCTGCCATTGTGTTCAGCGTGTGTTGCATGAAAATGGGCGTTTTGAAAAGTAAGCTGCAGTTGTCATGAAGCAGGGCCAGCAGGGTCACTGTGAAGGATACAACAAGGAAAAGAGCGACATAGTGTAAAGTGGCGGAGGTCTTATCTGCCTGGGTGGTTTCTCAGACTGAATATAGAAAAATGAAGAGCTGCACATGCAGGTATAAGAAGGGGACAGTGAAGGGAAGATAGGTGCCCCTGTAAAAAACATCACATCATATGTCATCATATGTATTCATGTAGCAGGAGTGGATGCTCGATAGGTTTTTAAAGGGCTGTGATGTTAGCCTTTGACATGAGTGAGTCATAATTAAGCACCCAATAAAGAGTAAAACAAACAAGACAGAGAATGTGTGTTAAAGAGGAAGAATAAGGGTATAACTGTTTTTTTCTGTCAAAAAAAAAACCCAGGGAGGACCCCAGGGATCTCAGAGTGAGCCATTTGTGCATTTAAAAAAACAAGCTCATGGACTTTGTTTCATTAGCCTAAACAAAGTGTTGACTGCACAGCTGACAGCAAGCTTACAATTTGTTGCTTTAGGAAAAAAAGCACAACACTAGAAACCATCAGTTTCCAAATTCCAGTCTTCTCCCAGAAATGAGCTTTTCTGTCCCTGTCATGATACATTCTGTCTGACATGTAAAGCTTAGGATAGACGGACACGGCAAGAACAACCCACTCCTCCATCTCTTGGTTACCAAGGTGACGAAGCCCACTCTAATATAGGATTTTTAACTAGTGGCTGCACAAAAAAAGCTGGCGCACTGTGTAAAAAGCTGCTGGTTGCAGTGACATTTCTCAAGGTGGCTGCATGCTGTAACACACTCCTTTGTTAATAGGAGCAATTAAAAATGGTGTCCCTCAGAAAAAAGGCCATGTGAACATGGCTAAAACAAAATGATTTTGATTGCTCTGTTAATATTTTGTTTTGTGAGCATATGCATAACCTTAAATAAATACACAAAATGGATCATTTGTAAGGATAAATGGTTTTGTTTTGACATCAAACTTGCAGGCATGATGATATAACTCAGTACAACTTATAAGTTACACAGTACATTTGTATTTTAAAACATAGCGCATTGTTCAAGTGCTACTTCTCTATAATTCTGTTAAAAGCTGCACTTTGCAGTTTATTCAGTAAGTATCCCTGTGTTTTCCATGTCATTTTCACGTCCTTGGAAATGCTTGTTGTGAGTGGGAAAGCTGAAGTTTCACACAGTAAAGTGAGCTTTGCTAATAATGCTGTTCAACCACAATGGGCAATACTCTTTTGGTACTCTTTCGTTATACACTTATTCAAAAAAAGTACTGCAGTTGACTGTGCTGGTGCAGGCAACATTACCCACAATCATTTCTGCCACAGAGCCTTAGGTCTTAAGTAAACATAAGACAAAGGTGGCCATCTTAATCCGGCCTCTGCGATGAGAAAGGATTACAGTATCATTGTGTTCCAAAGCAGGCGGCAGGGTGGTGCCGTGGTTAGCGCTGACTTATAAGCACTGTCTCACAGCAAGAAGGTTGTGGGTTTGAGCCTGGCTTGACTCTAAATTGTCTTAGCTGGAATGTGTGTTTGTCTCCATGTGGTTGTTTGTTGCTATGTGTCAGTCCTGTGATGAGCTTGGCACCCATCCAGGTTCCAACCTCTAGCTCAACATTTAAACAGAGAAAGGCTTCAACCTTCCCAACCAGTCAAAGGATGAATGGTTAAAAGGGCTCATCATGGGTAATGGTAAATAATTATTCAGTTTTTTTTTAGATGTCCAACAGTCTAACTTGTCATTACAATAATGTAAATTATAGTTTAAAACAAACTATATTCAAGGCTTATTGAGGATACTCCTCGTGTTGAAACCCTGGGTACTTTGTTCCACTAATTACCTCATTACTAAACCCCTGTATGATAATTAAACACAGTTCTGTTCTTTCAATAATATTTTTTGTACATTTACTTCAGTGAAATTCTAAATGTAGGACTTTTACTTGTAACAGAATATTTTTGCATTGTAGTATCACGAGTTGGAATCGGAGCACCCCTCTGGGCACATCCCATGATCAGCGCTCTTACTTTTCCTTTAAAGTAATAATTTAAATAAATATTTACAAAATGCAAGATGATAGAAAAAATATTAATAGCTACACAGGAAAGCTGAGAAAGCAAAGCCTCTCCAGCTCTTCTTGTGTTTGCCGTCTGTTTATCTTTTTTTCCCCCCCCACATTTTGCTTGCAGCTCCAAACTGCATCCTCACACTCAGTTTCCCTAAGTTGCCCTGCTTTCATAGAAGAACACTGCGGCCAGAGTTAATGATAGCTTGTACAAATTGCACTGTGACTGTGGCCAGGCTACAGACATTAATTGGTGCATTATGAGAGAATGAACCTCCTAATGAAGCAGTAGTTTGACCGTATGCACCCGGGGCCATCCCTTCTGAGGAAAGCTTTGTCATGCTTTGTGCTAAATGGTTACAAATCTGGGCTTTTCCTTTGAAGACTAATATGCAACGCAGCAACTACAAACTAATTACAGCCCAATGCTGTCTCTCCCACGGTCCCATCTGAATGACCCTATATGCACATGTATTGTGTATTCTTCAGGGAATTAGCCTATTGTTTTCATCCTAGTGCAGTCACAACACTGTTTAACGACAGTATTACAATATCGCACTGTAAACTATTGACCGCAGAAAGGCAGTGTCAGAGCAGCCAATGGGAAACAGGGACATACATAAAGTCGACGTGCCTCCCTTTGTGCATGTTCCAGAGTGTTTGTGTGTGTGTTTGTGAGGGAGAGTACTCATGGGAAAGCAGTGTGTAGCTGCTGGTGTTTTGTTCGGTGAGAATGCATACATAATGTGCTAATATTCAACGCTTCTTGTTTTCCCGGCACAGTCATGCAGATGAGGCGGATCTGTATTTTTCTGCAGGTATCTGCATAATCTTCACATACCTTGGGGTTCCACAGTGGCAGGGCTGAAGTGATGAAATGATTACCAGCCACTTAAAATGGATGAATTCTCCCGGACTCATCTCTCTCTGTCTGCCACTGTGTTCTGTTGACCAGCTGAATTGAAATAAGGTCTTTGCTGCTGCTCGACATTTGTCTGGACAGCCAAGGAATCAGGATCACTAAAGGTCCAGTAATGTAACTGTCACTCAACTCTGAAGTGTGACATGCTCCAACCAGGATCGCTTGGGTCGCTGACATTCTTTAAAGGATGAGGCTGGTGATGATTTATATGTTTCTTACTCTCAATCAATCCCATTAAACACACCAAAACTAACTTTATCCTACTTGCAAC
Source organism: Ctenochaetus hawaiiensis (assembly GCA_029783645.1). NCBI lineage: Eukaryota > Metazoa > Chordata > Actinopteri > Acanthuriformes > Acanthuridae > Ctenochaetus > Ctenochaetus hawaiiensis. The sequence continues at coordinate 2,608,105 of JAPZDY010000004.1, read as the reverse complement.
CATTGTGGTTGTATCAAAGCTTAATATATCTTTTTCCTTATTCATCATTGTCTAAAACATACCAGCGAGCCATCCTGCTACACTGGCTGACATGTCTCTGCAGTACCATGAACATGGTCTCTGTAACTTATTGAATTATTTTAAGTCAAAACCACCATGCTGGTGCTGCCACAAATTCTCAGTGAAGCACTGAATCTGCAACTTTAAATCGCCCCCAAACAAATACACTTTTTACTTACGTTTCACTAATTTGGTTAAAAACTGCAGTGCCAAGCTGTTTCTGTTTGAAATTACTGAGACTTCAAAAAAATGAAACCATACTGCATCCGTGGAAGCTGTTTTTAAAGATTTTGCACCCAAAATGGGGAAGCTGGAAAGTAAGAAAGCTGAACAAAACACTGTTGTTTTCATATTTTAATGAGGTTTGTTGACATGATGAAAAAAAAGAACAATTAAAACAAGTCAACAATGCCAGCTTTATCTTTGTGCATTTTTTCATATCTGTCTCTTAATGTTTAAGCTTTTTCTCTAATCCTTTTTGATTGCATTTAAAAAATAACACAAAAACAGTCTCATTCTCTGCAGTGTTTTGTCAGTGTTGTATCACATTTAATGCATTTTTGTTTTGCTTTTCCATGTTTTTATACTGAGTTACTGATCAACACTGCAGTGGCTCTCTGATACCTAATCATAACTGACTTTTTCTTCATAACATCCATCACCTAATTTGTTTGTCTGGCATTTGGTGGCAGCACTGTAGGATAATTATAGCTTTTAAGATGACTTTAAATGTTTATTTTTATTAATTTATCCCAATAGTTTAACATCAATTGAAACACACACTGAAAAAATGTGCAGAAACAAGACAACCACTGACAGTCCTGACAGCCTCTACTGACCTTTAGGTTACATTCTTTTCCTGATTTGCATATAAAACCAGAACAGAGTGCAGTCGGATTTGTGATGTGGCAAATGGAGATGAACATATGTCATATTAGCAAACAAAATATGTATTGAATTAAGTGTAATTCTATCCTTATCCAAGATAGTGGAAATGACTAAGCACATTCACTCAGCTACTGTAGAATAATTTAAAGATACTTGTACTTTAATGATGCAATTCAGATTTATGCTATACTTCTTTTTTATTTGAGTGGGAAATTTGGTATTTCTAATTTCACTACATTTACAGCTTTAGTTAATTGTAACGTTGCACATTGATACTCTTTTACAAAATATATGAATTATCATTAGTTTTTTCACACAGCTTTTCACACAGTTAACTCCATGAAGTCCTGAATCATCTTTCAGGCAGTTTTACCACCTTAAAAACTAAGCATACAAAGAAGAAAAAGATAGAACAAAGTGGGATGTAGGGTACATGTATCTCTCTGAACAGCTGCCAATCAGTTTTACTCTCTGCACCGACTTAAAGCAGCTCCTTTATTTCATTCCAACCTGAGCACTCCAGATCTCGTCTGGTCTCAGAGGCTAAGCATGGTTGGTCTTGCTCAGTACTTAAAAGAAAAGCTGACTGTAAATACCAGGTCCTTTAGTGGCTTGGTGGTTTAAGTGGATAGACTGTCCCGTAACAGCAGGAAGGTCCTGGATGTGGTTCCCTGCTGAAGCAGTTTGCATGTTCTCTCTATGCCTGTGTGAGCTCCTAAACTCTAGTTTTTAGCACCAAAAACATGTACATACATATGCAAACTTCCTATGAGCACACCAGTGTCTCAAAGCTGGAGTTGGTCCTTGGGTACAGTATGGTGGCTGCCAAGTGCCTCTTTCTTTTTTCTCTAAGTACTGACATATGCATTAGCATGGTAACCGTACACAAGTAAAGGATTTAAATCAGTGTTGTCTTGTGATTGGGTTATCCCTGTTCTTGTTTGTCTCTGTTTTGTTCATAACACAGTTGTTTGGGCATTTTTGCTGAAATTTTACTAGGTTTTAAGTGGGAAATTAGTGTAGGAGTTTTCCCCCGATTACCAGTTGCTGCTTCCACTTGCAGGAACTGTTTCTGAACATATCAGAGACAGACTGCATGTATGAAAGGAGTTACAGATTGATCTACCCAGGCAGTGTATGAAATAAATAAATACGTCTTTTTTTAAATTTACTAACCTTATCATTTGTGTGATTTACACATCAATAAATTATAATCCAATGACATATATTTTATTTTTGTATTATTTTGTACAGGGTCATCAGGAATATTTTAGAATTTTTAATCATAGTTTTATGCTTTTTTATGGGTTTTATGCTGTTTGTATTGAGTTTTTCTATGGTGTCATTACTTTTACTTAAAGCAATAAACACCTCTTCGATGGCTGTAAATTGGCGACAGTTTCCATCCTAATCATTTAAAAAACACATACGAAGTGGCAACATCCTCTTTGGCTCATTGATTTCCAGCCTCTTTCATGTGTGAAGTGTCCATATATAAAATTATGCTCTCTCCCTCTCATATAAGTGTTGAGTGTGTATTTACCCTTTCATGTATTCATTATTTCAGGGAGTTCAGCCACTGGAAGGTGAACAGCCTGGCAACAGAGAAGAGAGATTTCCTCAAAGCTCCGTTGCCCTTAGCGCCAGAGTTCCTACGCAACCTGCGGTTACTGGGGCGACGGCCAACCCTGCAGCAAATCAACGAAAACCTCATCAAGAAGTACGGGACCCATTTCCTGGTTTCCGCTACCCTGGGAGGTAAGAAAGGCTGCAGGTGACACACTCACCTTTATTCCCTGGTCAGGAAAGTGTTGTTTCCACCAAAAGAAGAGGAATTTCTATATCTGATCTCTGAGGAGTTCTGCCAGTGCTGGTGTAACACTGCACAAGAGCAGGACCTACATACTTGTTGCAGTGTTCAAGTTAGGATGTCAAGTGAAAAGCAAAAAAAAACACACCTTGCACGTGCACCTGCAGTATTCAACCCAGGTTGTTTTCCTCAGTAATTTTCCACTCATCCTTACCTCTCATGAACACGGCGCACAGCTGAGAGAGTCTTACGAAGCACAGGAGAGATTCATGGAGTTTCAGCATATGTGTCTATCTGTTGTTTTTCTGTGAAACATTCTTCTCTAAAAAGAAAGGGGAAACTCACAAAACCGAACAGCCCGCTCTGTTGGTTATATGCGCCTCACAGAACAAAACTGAAACCTGAAACCTTGTATTCAGAGCAATGCCTCCATGATAGTGGATACACTGCTGATACTGGTATCACATAAAGAAGATGCCTAGATATATATCTATGCAATGGTAGTTTTTATGAAGGGACTTGTAAAATATTGATAGAGAGTATAAATATTTCAGAATCTAAGCATCCGTTTCATCAGAATCAGGAGAAGGATCATCTGAAATGTCAGTGTACGCAGATCAGTCAGATCCTGTATATGTGCTGTGTGCAGTGAAAAAAATTCTCTTCATGAGTGTCAAACAAAACACATTCACCTGAAATCTAAAAAAAAAAAAAAAGTGAAAAGCTGGTATTTGGAAAACTAAGCAAAGAAACATTCTTGGTAATTACATCCTATGTTTTAAATGTTTCTGATCTTACTTGTTTGAGACTGTCAGAAATTCCCTCTCAACTAATTTATTATTATAAGAATAGATACAGTAGGTTACCTTTCAGTGTGCAGTCAATTTATGTCAGCCATTTTTAGTCACTTATCTCTGAGAGGTGCAGAGAAACATTTTTCAACTATACAATGTGTTCCATTACATTTTTTGAATGTCAGTAGCAATGTGTGCCTTTGCCATGGACACAGGCATGTGTCCATGATGGTTTTAATAATAAATAAGCTTGGAAGAAAAGGGCAGCATCTTCAAGAAGTTTCCTTTGTTTTAACACTACATGAAAACACTTTTTTTAGGCTTTATGTTATGTGTAAAACTTACACTCTGAAATACAAGGCAGGGGCTTAATTTAGTGCACTAGAGAGCATGATTTCAAACACAGGCTGATGGTCACAAACCACATACCATAAAAACCAAAAAACACAGCTAGTATTACTATTTCATCAGTTATCACAGGAAACCACAAGCATTTTAAATGATCATTAACAACATACAGTCCATTGTCTCTTAGTGTGGCTTTAGTTTGAATAGTTTAGCTATAAGTGTTTGAAAGAAGGCCTGCCAAAGAAATGTCAAATACAGAAGCTGAGTAATAATTACATTTTCCACAGACAACATCAGCCTACTTCTATAATGGAAGTGACCCTTCAGAAATTTTTCTCTCTTTTAGCACATTAACCAGAAGACTCAATATTTTATTCAATAAGCCTCAAAAAGAAATTACTTTTCTTTTCAAGACAGTGCACTTTAAAATACTTAAAAACTGTCACATTTCATACATTGATTACTCATCCACAGGAGAGGAGTCTTTGACCATTTTCCTGGACAAGCAGAAGCTGAACAAAAAGCCGGAGGGTAACAGCAACAGCTCAGTGGTGTCTCTGGAGCTGCTCCATCAGCTGGCTGCCTCCTACTTCACAGACAGAGAGAGCACCCTGAGGAGGCTGCACCACCTCCAGATTGCCACCTCTGCTATCAAGGTACTGTACACTGACATGCAACGAGTGACCAAGCCTACACATGTATATGCTGACTTTGAACCAGTGCTGAAAACGGATCTTTTTCAAAAAGCGACCATGCAAACTGACTCTCTATATGTAGAGAGTAAAGCTCGTCAGGTCCACAAACAACCCACATCAAGTCAAATATGAAAAAATTAATACTGAAAAACTTTACCTTGGGGATATTTCATCTACTGCCCCCATAACAATAAAAAATGCTTTTCATCAATGTTTTAAAACAGTTTTTGTACACCACTGACAGTGGATTGATACATTATGTTTTCAGGTGGTACATCAAGCCCTGAGTCTATGAGTCTTTAAGTCATTTCTATAAAAGTGAAATCTCAAGAAAGCCTTGAGGTAATTTTTTTCAAATTGAGAAAGAATGTCACTTGGACTCAGGGATAAAGTAATTAGATTTCAGTTGTCAAATGTCAAAGTCACTGTGACCTTGTGTTTAATTTCTTCAGAATATTCATTATTTGCATTCATTATATGCAGCTCAGTTGAGTCCTGAGCTGCCATGGATGGAAACCGAAACTGAAACCCAGGTGGTGGAGGCACACGACTTTGATGCAATGATTCCAGTTTAAAAGTATTTTTAATATTTTATATTAGGTATACCATTCTTTAAAGCATAAAGGTTAGATGAGAAAGAGCTTGCAAGGACATTAAAAAAAAAGCCAAGGTGTATTAAGAGCTCAGTGTATGCAGTGTGGCCCACAGAGGCACTTAAACATGGCAAATGTCAAGTTTCTTTCAAGTCCCAGTGGGGAAAGTGTATTAATGCATACTGTATTGTACTTTATTGTATGGCACCTGGACAGGGTTACACAATGGTATGTCATTTCCTGTGGGTGTGTATGCACTTGTATCACATTAGTGTTAAAACACCTGGTAATAATTTTGGTTTTGTAAAAAGCTGTTTGATTTAAGCACAAAGTAGCTTCAACAGTGAAACTCAAGGGGCTGACACGATTTTTTCAAAACCAGATCTACACTGAACTTATCTTTATGTATGATGGTTGTCGTTCACTTATAACCCACCACCAGCAGGTTTTTTCATCATTAATTGCAAAAAGGAACAGTTTTGTAAAAAATCCACTCGAAAAACACAGAACAACAAGTCCTATCAACTCCTCCGCCTGTGTTCACCTTGTATAAATCCTTTTTATTCTTGATGACTGGAAGGCAAAGCATAACCAAAAGATACATTTTTCACATTGGAACAGATCTGTTGACTTTCATGCAATGACAGAAGGTGTGTGGGTGGGTGGACTGTGCTTTTATGCTCCAACTTAAATAGCAAATCTGACTGAAATGAGTAAGTGCTTAGTGCCAACTTTGTGTGTACCTTAAATAAGGTAGCTCATGTCCAAGTGGAGTCGCTAAAAGCGTGACATTCTGCACACTCACAGTATGCAGGGGTGAGATATCCCACTTTTGTTGCCAAGAGACATTTAGAAAGGACACTGAAGCATTTGATTTTTTGAAAATGATTTTTTTTCACAAAGGCTCGCAGGGCTGTATATAAAACAACACAAATGTTTCATAGACTTAGCACAAGTTGCTTTTATTTAAAAAGAAAGGCTTGATTAGAATGACAACATGAAAATTATTTTTAATGGATAAATGTGAGATCTGTTTTATTCATATAATGCCAAATCACAAATTATATTATTTCATTAAACTTTTCACATAGAACAGCCTCTTTAATTCATAGAGACTCCACAATTCCACAACAGTATAGCTGCAGTTTCTTTTAAGAGGGGCAGACAAAGAGAAAAAAAAGATATCATTGGTATCATAATAATAGAAATTTGACTAATATTAACAAGGTGTTAGTCCTCATTACTATAACTTAAGTTTGTAGCTGGGAGGTCATTAATTAACTCCCTTATAAATGCTAGAAGTTAAGTGTAGTCTGGGAATTGCTTTCAATTGTTGGGTTCCTATAAATCTAAAATACAAATGTATTCATAGAGTGTGGTCTTGACCTGCTCTACATGTAAAGTGTCTTGAGACAACTATGTTGTGATTTGACGTTATATAAATAAAATTGAATTGAATTGAATTGAATTGTATTAAATGGGTAAATGTTGATTAATTGATGAATATGAGCCCATTTCCACCTGGTTTTTCAATCCCTCCTGAGTGATCTGAGCACAAGTAGACAGCGCTAGATGATATATGATGAGATTATCAGCTACAGCATATTTAAAGCAGAGCAGGAACTTAGTGTCAGAGTCAACAGAGATGTTTTAGGTATTTGCTGTATATCTCTACGGGCTCTTCTTCGGTTGTTATGGCTGCCGCTTGTTGTCTTACACTTTTATGATGCCATTGTCGCGCAAGTACTACCTCTGCTTACACAGAAGATGACAACTGAGTGGGCGGTCCTTCAGTGTGGCACATGACGGATTGCTGTTCCCACTGCTAAAAGAATGTGGCTCATGCGGCTCAGATCACCTCTGAATGGGGTTTGAGTGATCCAATCTCAAATGTGTCCTCAGTGCATCTTGGTTGTGTTCCCACCTGTACCTAAGGTTGTCCACTTGTGATTGTATCACTCAGGATGGATTTAAAAGCCAAGTGGAAACAGGGTCTATGACTGGGTGTCATCTACATAACAACAAACATTTATGGAGTGCCACCCTTTGGCATTATAATTCGGAAAATTATAATGCCAAAGGGTGGCATCTATAAAGTATATTGTATGTGTCCAAGAACAGAACCTTGTGGAACTCTGGGACTAAAGCCCAGTTCATACTAAAGGATTCACGAAAAGATGAGATTAAACTTGAAACTACTTCTAACATACAGTTTTGCAACATTCTGGAATCCTGCAACATTAAGACCGGAGCAACGAGATTAGATGTGCATTTTCTAAACAATAATGACTCTTTTTACATCTATTCTAACTGCTTGCTTTTTAGTTTTGTATATAGACAACAGGACATTTGTAGCATCTTAAAATATTTATGAGCATAGTAAGAGTCAGTAACGGTTCCATTTCTAGTTTTGATAGTAGTGTGTTGAGAGAGTGTGGCTGAGTGACACTGAATACAGGCAGAACAGAGGAAGAGAGAGAGAGAGAGAGGCAGAATAAAGATGAATGCAAGCTTACCAGAGGAAAAACGGCTAAGTTGACAATCTGAATGTATTTTAAATTTTAAGACATGATTCTTTTTTCAAATAAAGGAAACAAATGAAAGCTTTTATAGAAAAGCTGTAATTATAGCCATGTTAAAGGTCTGTTACATACCGTGTTGATTAAGCGATGGAACATATCCAGTGGAGAAGTACTTACTAAGGGTAAAGCTTACCTTCCTTCAAGCACTTTACTTTTTGAAATAGGTTGATAGTTTAGATGAAGATCTATGAAATTAGTTTAAAATCTTTTGTGAAAGGAGAACAGTTGATATATATATATATATATATATATATATATATATATATATATTAGGTCTGTCACTAGAAAAAAATTTTT
>JAPZDY010000004.1:2582149-2593145 GCA_029783645.1 Ctenochaetus hawaiiensis | reverse complement strand
TGATTGGTGGAACTCACGGGAGGCTGGCCAAAATTGCGGAAAAGTCGCGGTGATTGGACAAAATTGCAAGGTTGCGCGGAATTCATGGAGATTGGTTGAATTTTCGTCAATTGTTGCGACCGCAACATCGTGAATTCATGGAGGGACTGATTAATGGTATTGATTAACAATTTGTAAAGGTGTGACCAGGCTTCTTTTTTTTTTACCTTGTTTTATCCACAGGAATTTCACAGCTTGATTGTTTTAGTAAAACAAATACTTCTGCTAATCTGTATCATTTACTTAAATTCCATTTTCAGCAGCCACTTATCCCTAAACATAATACCAACTGCATAACTATTACTAGTGCCATGACTTTCTGAACGATTGGTTTTAAATCAGTTTTACAGTTGAGTGCTCGTCTGGCAGTTAGTTTCAGTCCAGGAGCTAAAATAAGCACCTTTGGGTGAGTGTGTGATTTTTCACGTCAAAATATTATCACATCAATGTTGTAACTCTGTTCTTCACAATCTTTTCAGAACTTTTAACTAGGTAGTATTATCCTGTATGTCATGGTTCAGCTGACAAGTGCTTGCATGTGTGCTTTGTGACAAGGGCACAAAGGCATTTGGTTGGTGACTGAGAACATGATTTGGTCAGTTTGTTCAAACAGCTCAGTCTTTGAAATGGAATCATACATTTTTGTATGAACAAAACCATTAGAGTCTTTTTTTGGGGCCAAAATGGAGGTGAAGACCTCCAAAGGATAAGAACCAAAACTTATGACTGAAGCCGCTTTATTACTCATCACACCTGACAGAATATGGACCAGTTGTTGGCACCCACTTGCATCTTTGCGTTGACCTTACAAGGATTGTGCTGCCTCTTGAATGCCTTTAACTTGAATACAGAATTGATTTTGTCCCACAGTCAGTCCAACAGCAACATGTATGTGACGCAACAGTTGGGTCTTTTTCATTATTAAAGCAGAGATTATCTGTGCCAACATCTGTGCTTTAAACAACAGCCCAAAACAGACTCTCTCCCTCCTCTAATCTTCTTTGCCTCTTGCCTCCATCATTTGCTTATCTCTAACTAAATCTCGGTGACATGTATTGAGAGATGTTTGAGATGTGAATCTTTTGAAGCGCCTTGAAGGCTAGCTTCCACTTCTTCAAATAACAGATGCAATCTGAATGAAAGGCAGAGAGTGACGATGTGAGGAACAAGAGTAGGGACATCAAACTCACACAGGCTGCATCATTTGCCAAATTGCATCATTTAGCTGGAGAATGGCTTCATATCTGTCTTCTTACATAATTGTACTATCTTACTGACACTGACTGTGGAAATTAACTATTTGCTATATCATTGCTCCCCATGTGTTTTCATTTTTTCCTTTTTTGGTCTTGTCTTTATTCCTCATGTACTGTTTGTCTCCTGCTTGATCTATGAATATTCACTCTCTTCCATAATTGCCCTTTCTCTCATTACTTGACTTTAATCTCTCTTTCTTGACTTTTCTCTCATTATGTGCGCCTGCTCTTTCTTTTTCACTCTAATTAGTTGCCCTACAGCAGAGCATCTTAAACAAAATGTCGAGTAGGATATTATGTATCATATTTTCAGTGACATATATCTTAGAGGCACTAATATCCAGGTCAGATGTTTGTGCTACAATTAATAATTCATTGACCTTCATAGCAGAAATTTCAGGGACATCACTTCAGTTCTGAGAGCTACTTGGTTTTATTTGTTCTTGTATGAGGAGAAATCTCTGCTCGGTTTCTACTGAGACACAGATATAACTGGAAGCGAGCTTCACTGTTTCTTCTTTTTCTCTTTATTAGAGATAGATGGAGGCAGAGTAAGAGTTTATTAAAGAAGTGGATGAGGAAGTTATAAAAAGACAACAGTGTTGACAAAAGTACAGAAAAGCGTATTTTTTTAGGAAGTGAAGTCGCTGATCAGGAGCCTTTTATTTTCAGTACAGTTTTATTGCCACTTTCTATGCTGATGTTCTGCATCCTGAGGCTTGTAAAGTGATATTAGACTTTTCCTACTGATGCTATGTGGGGCATCAAAGGAAATGACTTCATTCTTAACTTGTTTTAGTTGTAATGTAGTTGAATCATACTGTAATATGGAATCATTACATTGAAATGATGTTGGTATTGTGGTGTGTGCAGAAGTCTTAGATACCCACATTAAAACAGTAACATGTACAGAATCCAAATGTAAAGGCATATAGATAAAAGAAAAACATATATATTACCAATGTAGTACTGCAGAAATGTATGATATTGATAGATTTATGCAAGGACGTTATGTCCAGTATTCATATCTTAAGTATTCATCTTGAATCCTAAAATGGTTGAAATGTAATATTTTGTAAGTATAGCACAAAGCAAAGTGTCCTGATATAGAAAATTAGTCGATGGAAGGAAGCTAAAAGAAAGGTCTCACCATGTAGAGAAGATGCACACCGTCAAACCATTTTGGAAGCAGAAGTCCAGTTTTTGGAAACTTCACACCTAACAAGAGAGCACGAAGTTCAGTTCACACATTGTAAAATGAAATAGTTCAAATCAATAGTTCAGAATTTTTCATTTAGAACTAAGTTCACAGTCTCAAAAATGAACTTGTTCAATTTTTTTTTTTTTTAGTGTGCTGCTCCAAGCCATTATTTTTCAATAGAACCTGTTCTTATGCATCCATCCCCAGCCCCCAGTTATTGCCATGTCCCATCATAGAATCATAGAAAGCAATTCTTTAAAAGTTTTACTACTGAAACAATGTGTCAGTAGTTCTCTTATTAAGAAATTAAAACCAGAGGTGCAGCAACACTATACTGTAGATGCAATAGTCAATTTATTTATCCTGCACAAACAAAAACAACATTCACTTATAAGCTTCTTTGCTAGCCATCCTGTCGGGCGCATATTTGGTGAGGTAAAGCAGTGCGACACAGTGGTGCGTCAGTGTTGGGTGGTTTTCTGCCAAACTCTTATTGTGGCCTTATTGTGTGCATTTTGGGCACAACAGTGTATTTTCGAAGGCTGATTTCACCTGGAAAATTTCACAGTATTTGCAACACTCATGAACAAAGTTTACTATTGCAAGAGCACCTTTAACTGTTGTGACAGTGAACGTCGCTCACACAGCCAGAGATGAGCACGCTTGTTCACTGCTCACAAATTTATGAGCGCTCCTTTATCGAGTTCAGGCACAGCACTGCTGGAGTCAATTTAACACAGGGTCATGTCATGAAATAGATGTGAACAGTGGTTGAAGAATCACATGTGCAGTCTCTTAAGAGCCACAAAATTACATTGTGTTCAGCTGACGAAGGCCTGGTTGGGAGCAAAGAATGAAGCAGTGTTATTACAGACTAACAAAGGCAGCAGGTCAGCAAATCATTCTGCAAAAATATGATCACATTATCTTCTTCCAACCAACAACCAGCATGTTTTTTTCTTCTTGTTTTTTTAACCATGACCACAATCGTTCTTTAACCATAACCATTTTTTTGTGCTACCATGTAGATGAAAATCGCCTCACCGAAACAAAGTACTCGTTTTAATGAAATCATCTGTTTCCCTAAACCTCACCAAGTCATTTCATTGCCTTAGTATAATTTAACCTTAAATCTGCCATAACAGATTTTTTAATCTATTAGTAATATGTAGTTTAGTAACTACTGAAATCTTCAGGTGAATGTTTAAAATCTGGCTTTTTTTTTTTTTTAATAAATAATTACTGCTAAATCTACATGGTGCATATCCTCGAATACATAATCAAACTAGCAAGAACAAGTGAACCTGGGGGAGCATATTCTTTTACAGTGCTTGATTTCTAAATGATTAGGTCTCAGATCAAACAGGGGGTACTGCTCTAAGGTGTAAGGAAGAGTACAAGCCACTGTGTGCATTAAACATTTCATAGTTCCTGGCTAAATTTTAGGTGCTTGCTGTAGAAACAAAAGAACAAACAGAAAACAAACCAAAAATGACAAAATTTTTAACAAAAATTTGATCAACAACAAAGCCTTGTTTGTTTACGTTATGCAGAGAATTTACAATGTTCTCTTAAAATCTGCTGGGGGAGGTGTGCAAACAGCTTTTTAAGGCAACCCTCCTTCTTTCTCACACTTCTGTCCTGTCCCTTTACGTCTCTGCTGTTTAATGGCTGACGGCGGATTGCTACATCCAAGGAGAAATGAACTTAGGCTGAAAAATGTAGCAACCACAAAAAGCAAGCAGACTAAGAATCTCAGTTGTTAGGATATTCAGTTAAAGCAAATGCAACACTGTCTGTGGTGTGACTACGCAGAACATCTGTGGCATTCTATCTTTAATACCTGATCCACCTACAAGTCCAGTTGCTTTGAAACAATCACGTAACAGAGGTTTTATCAGCTGTCAGACGGCAGTTTGCTGAAAGGCGTCCGACTTAATGCGACCTCTCCTTGTTTCTCTCATTTTGCTGCTTCAAAGTTAAAATCATCTCTCAGAAACACCTGTGCTTGCACTGTCTTTTTCTCACATATTCTCCCTCCCTTTTTTCCTGTTCTTCACAAGACAGCCAGCACATTACGGGCAGCTGTGGCTGCAGGTGTGGGAGTGAAGTAAAAGATGGCGATAGTTTTCTCTGCTGTCAGAGGGCTCTGCCACATCTAGTCCTCTGCCTGCCTTCACACGCTCCGCCTGCCACAAGCTGTGTTCCTCACTGCCAGGAACAGGAACGAAAACATCTGCCTCATTCACTGCTAATGTGGCATTATAAAACAACAACAACAACAAAAACAACAACAACAAAAGATATATATTGTAAATAGATCTGTCCTCTCTCTGTTTCCTAGGTAACTGAAACAAGGACAGGCCCACTCGGATGCAGTAACTACGACAGCTTGGATTCAGTTAGCTCCGTGTTGGTGCACAGCCCGGAAAATAAGATCCATCTAAAGGGTAAGGCCGGATAATACGCACCCACACACACACACGCACACACACCCCTACATACATACAGAACATTGTCTCACATATACTAATCTTAAATGCATGTGCACACACAGACATGGTCACAGCCCTGAAGAAAAGGTCTCCTGAATGAATTGGATTTTTGGCACAAACACACACAGTTGAACGCACACTGTGGCCACTTCCAGCCACCACTCTGCCAAGCCTCTCACCTCCTGTGTGTAGTAGTTGGCCGGGATGACCCTTTGCTTAACGCTGCAGTAGTTTATATGTCCGTTCTGCCTGACTGGCTCTCAGTCTCATGGGGAATCTGTTATCTTACTAGACTAGAGATGGACTGTACTTGGCCACACTGACCCCAGCCAAACCCCTCCAACTACATCTGAAACACTCCGTACACCAGTAAAGCTGAAGTGATAATCCGTGGACTAGACTTCCAGTTTGATAAGAATTTTGCCAAATCATACCTAATTAATTTAATGGGGGATAGGAGTGGAATTAGAAACCTCTCTCTTAAATTCAACCATGCTGCAAAAAGAACTCCAGTAATGTTCCTATCTTAATAACCTTGTTAACTTTGCAACTAATTGTACAATTAGGCTTAATGTGCAGGGTAATGTTTTGCAGTAGTACACTCAGTACTGTAGTGGTTACTCTAACTTTGATTTTTACTTTGTGGAAAACAAGGCAGTGTCAGGAAAAAAAACAAAACCAGCCATGTTCTCTCTGCACCTCATGTATTAATAAATTGTATTTGTTTTTTGCAAGAGTGACATTTTTGTATTTCATGGCTGTGACAGAAGTGTAATAGCACAATATTACTATTATTAGTCAAAAGAAAATAATCACCACACAGACGAGGAAATCTTGAGTTAGACCGTGGGAGAGCCAGAGTAGGTTGAGGGATGCTAAGAATACTTTGGGTAAATAGCGGCAGTCTAATGACTCATAAACAAATTCAAAAATTTATAATCTTAAACCAGACGGAATGAGTTTTTCTCTTTTGAGAATCTTACGAAAAATGTGACTTGTTTGTGTGAAGGTCTGTGATGTGTTTCAGGAGAGTATCAGCTGACATACTAGTGCAGGGAAAAAATTAGCCAGTTAGAATTTTGCTTTCTTTTAAGTCTTACAACATCCAGCTTTGCACAGAACTCAATTTATATTATTTTCATTTTTTTACATCAAAGTTTTCAAAGGTCATCTAAAAAAATTAAACAAAAAAAAAAAAAAACAGCTGATCACATTTGTTTTTTCTGTGTTCTCAATGGTTTGCTCTTCCTAACAGCCTTATTCACATTTTATTCAGATGAACCAAAAAAAAAAAAAATTACAACTTATTTTTTTTGAGGCAAATGTCTGTGGAGAGTATAACATAAGATGTTAGTGATTCAATAGCAAATACAACTTCTACTACAGGACTGTTGATCACGACTTCCTTAAAGATTTTCCCACCATGTTCTGTTACAAAGAAGCCTTGTAGGCAGACTTTCTAATGGACCAAAAGATTAAAGGAGCATAAAGAAAAGTGAACATCAAAATACCATTATCACCTCAGCAACCCGGCCTTGTCCTTTCCTTCAGAAGCCATCATAGAAGAAATAACCGCTTGTGCTGCTCTGAACCCTCTTCCAAGAAGGAGACAAAGAGGGGCCAAGCTTGCTAGTCGTTTAAAGTTGTCCTTGAGACTGTACCTAATCCCAACTTTAAGGTATCACACATTTCATTCAGCTACTGCTTCATGGTGGGTACTTCAGATGTTTCCATATCTGAAGTATAATTTGCTTCTCTGTAGTAAGGCCAAAGGCAGTAGTGTTGTTGGAATGCAGTCAGTGCTCCCTGTGCTTCTGAAATGATTATTTTCAGCATGGGGTCTGGCTGCAGTATGCCATCTTACAAAGTCCAAACATTGATTGGTTTCAGAGCAGCGAGTCTGTGTAAAACCTTGAGTCTGATGAGGCATTTTTCTAACATGTATGAATGCATTTAAGACTGTGATTACACTTATCGTCACTTATTGATATGCTCAGAATAAAGATATCCTATGATGACTTGATAGCCCCCATGAAGGGGTTTTTAACACACCAGAATACATTTTCTCCAACAAGTACCTGGTAATAACTGAGCAATTAAATCAATTATGTTTTTCAATGTGATGGGTGCCCACAGTAGGAACAGACTTAGAGAAAATTAAAACATAACTTTGCAGTCCTTCTCAGCTCCATTGAGAACCCTAATCCCACCATTTTTTTTTTTATTTTACAGCCCAGAATTTTATTGTTTGGTTCAATCTCACAGGTCTCATCTACCATGTTTTCAGCAGTAGAGGACAGCTGATTGAAGCAAAATGGTTTTAATAACCATAGTCTATCAAACCGTAAACACACAGTTGACCTCATGCAAGAGCACTTTTGAATATTTTCATAGATCATGCTTACATTTTTGATTTGTATGCTTATACAAGTTTTTCAAGTCATATTCATCAAACTCTCTTAACTGCTTTAAATAAATCATTAACTAGTGCAATGTGGGAAAAGATGGTAAAGATACACTTGTTCAGTGCAATTTTTCTGCTGTTTGTGCTTTGCATTAACAAAGCCAACCAAGGGCTATTGGCTTTAGATGGCAAGAGCGCACATGAACAAATGTTTTTAAAATCCTGCAGACAGGTCCGGCTTATTTACTCAGTATTTCACTTATTACATAAATAATGAAAATAACATTTTTGATTGCAGCCCTCCGATTCAGTTAATCATGTAAAAAAATTAAGGTGACTCTTGTTTATTCAGTTCAGTCTGAATTTGTGGCGTGTGACCTGACGCAACAGCAGATACACTACAAATGAATAGCAATGAAATGTAATATAAAAGGGTAACATCTGGTTTAGTAATCAGGCGGACGCCAGGCATGCAACGCCATGGAGTTTGATGTCGCATCATCACTGCACAAAATGGTGGACTCTTAATTGATGATTGGGAGCAAATTACTAATACTCCAGTTGATAGTGATAGTGCGTTTACTAGAGGCATGTTTTTGTTTGTCTTTTCATCTTATGTCATTGAACTACTTCCTACACTGGGCAGCAGTTCTCACTGTAACAGAGGAAGAGGCATTCAATAATTGATAATTAAGAGCCTGAACCTTCTGCGCAAATATCTTAATTACATCCTGTGTAAAGTTTGTCTGGTTGTGCTGGTCTGCTCCTTCTCCAGTCATTACAAAATTCACTTACACAGCAGAGCAGTTTCAAATGAGGTGAGAGGAGCTGATATGCTTGACCGTGATTGAAGTCTACTGCTGACACACCTTCTAATAATTCATTCCTCCTACTCTACTGCTGCACCACAGACGCAGCCTGCATTTGTTTTCACCAAATTATAAATTGTTGTTGACACCTACTTCAGCGCATAGAATTCAGATCTGAGCGTCTATGCACCTAGATTGGCTAAATTAGAGCTGTGGCCATTATTAACACATCAAATTTACTGTACTTTTGTTGGATTTCTTATGAAAGCAGACTGTTAAGATTTTTTTTTCAAATAAACTGATTCATTAAATAATGCAGTTAACTTTTAATTATTTTATTTCTGTACTAGATTTTAAATTATGCAAAAAAATCTATATTAGAAATATTTTTTTTTTAAATCAAATAAGGTTTTTAGAGATTCTCTCTCTTATAGTGCACCATTACTTGTACCAAGGTAAAAGATAAGGAGATTAGTTTTTCAAGGCTTTCAAAGATATAGAGTAATTTATGAAAAATCATATTAGTATTTTTAGAGTGGTAAAAAAGCTTTAGGCTTCTAATTTGACAGGTCCATTCTTCGGGGAACTTCAGTTCTGGGTACATTAAGGTGTTGATTAACTGCATCTTGGCTGAAATTGAATTTCTTTTGTGATTTAAATGGTCACGAGTGGAGCTCCTCTCCTCCCACATGTTTTTCAGACAGAGATCTCAGGAGACAAAGAGCCCTTTTCTGAATTTTCCTTTTATTTACTAATGGTCTAATTTATGAAGAGTTTGCTGTATGTTGATTTTGTAATTGAATTGGAGAAAGTGCAGCCACAGCAATCTGCAAGGGTAAACTCTTTCAAATCCAGCTATGCTCATTAGGCTTATGGGCCCCATTTAAGGGAAATATCAGAACTCTTATCCTGGCAGCTCCATCACCATAAATTAGGTCATGCAAGATGTATTTGTCTTTTGTGCTGAAAAGAGTCTTTATTTAGGTGTCTAGTGTCTTTAGAAATAATTAAATATTGTGAAAGATGAGCTGGGATGGTTTGAAAAGGTGTCTCTGTGGAAAGATGAAACTCTTGAATGTTTGCCTCCATTAGAACTTTTCAGTAATTACTACATCCATCCAATTCCCATATGTAAACCTCTCTGTTGTAACAGGATGAACAACTTCATCTATACAGCCTCTTTGTATTTGAGCCTCTGCAGCCTAAAAAAAAAGTAGAAGAAAAAAAAATCAGCGTTTCATCATTTTTTGGTGAAATGCTAGAAACTCTAAAGCATCACTCCCTACATTCTCTCGGCAAGTAGACAAAATCTCTTTGTATTTTCTGTTCCCTGAATGCTCCAACGCTTCACTGTTCCTGCTCTTTCTGATCTGTAACTGTGATTGAATGCATGGTTGTGTGTGTGTTGTGTATCTTTAGGCTCTGCCATGGGTGTTTGGGTCTGTGTGCTGTGAAATGAGGACCGCTGCTTTGGTGCCAGTAGTGGTTGCACTTGTCCCATCATTAATAGTTGTCAAGAACAGCCTTGACGCAGAGCAACGCTTTGAAGTGTAGTGGTGAAATCATTATCATTTTAATTTAACATCCTTTAAGGCTTTTATCCATCAAAATTAAATCACTTTGGTTGTTAGTTATGCAGCTCTATTTTGTCTATGAATGTGTGTGTGTGTGGGTGGGCGGGTGATGTAAAACTAGCACGACTGTGGAGAGGGACAGGGACACGAAACACACACATCAGTGCATTATTTGGATTAAGCAGCACTTCAGTTTACATAATGTTCACTCTCAGAACCAAAGAAAGCAACCCTGCTCTTACCACCACGCACACGTGGACAAAGTTCTCCAGAATAAGTAAGAGGTAAGAAAAATGCTTATAGAGAAAGAGACTCACAAACTGACATTTCTGTGCTCTAATCATCAATCTGAGATGAAAAGCTTGCCTGCGTGTGACACAAGGACCTGCAGTGACTGCATTCTCTGTCAATGAGTGGAAATGAAAATAAATAGTTCACTTGCCCCCCCATTCCTCTGAAGGGCTTCAGTCAGACTAAGAACACTTCAGAAAAAGCCCCTGTCTGTATTTTAAAAACATCGTATTTAAATTTTAATCGCCATCATCGAAACATGTCTTATTTTGAAGGACAAGATAAACTTGTGTGGAAAACATATCACAGCAATAAACAATATTATCCAGCTGAATGATAATGTTTATTAAAGCGGTAAAAAGCTCAGCTGCTGACCCATTCAAAACTGCACAGGCTTTGCGGGCTGATTGCTACTGACTTTGTGGTGTTTATTCAGTGACACCTTTAACATAAAGTCCATCCCGTCTGTTTCAAATGTCTGTCCTCAGTACCAGAAACCTCTCTGCTCAAAGTGTTTGCTTTTATTTTCTTACCTCCACAGGCTGATAGTTTTTTTTGTGTTTTTTTTGCTGCTTTGAGGTTCAGTGCAGCAAAATAAGAAAAACCCTGGACTGGCAGGAGAAAATCCACCAGGCGTTCAGCACCACAACCATAAAAGCCTTTAGCACTAGTTTATTGTTGACATCTGCAAATATTGTGACATTACAGAAAAGAAATCTGACAGCAGTCAGACAGGTGACTCTGTTATCCTCAGGTTGGCCAAACTTTTTGGGTAGACAAAATAAAAGCTAAATGTAATTTGGAAAAATCCTTCACAGTCTACAGTCTGATTTCCTGAATCTTCTCTAACATTGAAACATTTTTCATGTGAAATGAGTGACTACCTTCAGATAAGTTGGTTTGAAACAAATAATTTTGATACTGATG